>KZ809284.1:6147-28841 GCA_000696205.2 Oncopeltus fasciatus | reverse complement strand
TTCTAATAATAATATATTATTTATAACCTTTATTTATATATTACATTCTGTTAAAATAAATAAAAACATTTTGTAATTTGATAACATTGAATAATAGAAAATAAATGACATTAATGACAGTCACATGAGGAGAGGATGTGACCAGTGACACCACTCTCAAATTATTTGCAGACTATGACCCCAGAGGGTCGCGGGGCAATCTTCGTTTGAGCCGACGGGGAGGGTTGTAGGGGTTGGAGTTGGAAGACAAGATCTGTGCTAGTGGATTAGGATGGAATGGCAGTTTACTGTGAAAAGGCTGAAGCGGGAAGAAATTAGATCCTGAACAAAAGGAATATTAAAATCGTGGTGAAGAGAGGAATTGGATATGTAATAGGGAGCATTCGCGATTATTCGGAGGGTTTTGGATTGAAAGGACTGGATTCGTTGTATGTTGGAAGGCTTGGCGGCACCGAAGACACCGTAAGTTCAGATTGGTCGTAATAAGGTTTTGTAGAGCGTCAGTTTGTTTTCTATTGTAAGATTGGAGTTCTTATTCATGAGTCTGTATAGAAGTCCATATCGTCGATTGAGTTCTTGTCTTTTAATTTTAGTGAGTTCTCCCCATGTAAGTTGTGAGTCAGAATAGAACCCAAAATAACGAACGGAGTTTGCTGGTATAGGAATAGTGGTAAAGGAATATTGTTAAATTTAACAATTTCAAGGAAATCTTTTTTTCGCAGTTGGAAATTAACTTAAACGCATTTTGCTTCATAG
Source organism: Oncopeltus fasciatus (assembly GCA_000696205.2). Classification (NCBI taxonomy): domain Eukaryota; kingdom Metazoa; phylum Arthropoda; class Insecta; order Hemiptera; family Lygaeidae; genus Oncopeltus; species Oncopeltus fasciatus. The sequence continues at coordinate 28,085 of KZ809284.1, read as the reverse complement.
ATTTTTATTCTCCATTTGCCATACCATTGTTTGATTTTTCGAGGTGAACTTGAAGGTTTTTAGAAGTAGATTTAAGATTGGGATGGGAGGATAGGATAGCTTTGTCGTCCGCAAATAGAGCTAAGAGGGTACTTGGATGTGTAAGGATGTCAGCAGTGTACAGGATGAATAGGATAGGTCTAAGCACAATACCTTGAGGAACTCCCGCTTCCACTTGGTAGAAATCGGAGTAATCTAATCTTTGCCGAACCATAAAGAAACTGGAAATAAAGAAAATGGAAGGCATCATTCGTTTTAACAGATTTTTTTTCGAATACCTTAGAAAGTGAAGAAAGGAAACTTATAGGACGGTAGAATGAAGGATTGATTATATGGTGGTTTTCCAGGTTTGGGAAATAATATTATGTCGGAATATTTTCAGAGGAATGGGAAGTGTGTAGTTCGGAGTTTACAATTATAGATGTAGGTAAGGAATATAATTGCCTTCTTGGGGGGATTACGGAGAATTTGGCTAGTGATTAAATCATATCCGGGTGATTTGCGCTTAGGCAGATGTGAGATAATATACTTGACTTCGGAAGTCGTTACTGCCTTGAGTTGCAAAGACATAGGTAATGGCATGTCCAGAAACTCCTCAGTCTCCGCGGCATTGGACAGGTCTAAGGGATCTGAGTGAGAAGTAAATGTTTGCTTGAGGCGCAGAGCAAACATTTCGGCCTTGTCTTTGTCAGAAGAGGCCCAGGAACCATCTCCTCGGCGCAAGGGGGTAGAAGCTTCATGGCTCTTAAGGATTCTGCGGGTAGCAATCCAAAGTGATTTGTCTCCTGCTGAGAGGGAAGACAGATGGGCATTAACAGCCTCATTTCGTAAAGCTCCTAATTTTTGCTTTACGAGCCTGGAAAGACAATTAAAGTCTTTGCGATCTGTGGGGTGTCTATATTTTTGGAACAACGCCATTGAGCGGCGTTTCGCTATTAAGCGAATCTGGGGGTGGCTTTTGTATGTCTGCCAGGCCCCACTCGCTCGTTCAACTGGGAGCACATCAGTCTGAAGTCGTTGAAATTTCTAACGAATGGCGGTGGTGGAGTTATTCGAGGGACTGCTGAATCTGCTTCCATATTTTCTTCTTCCACGTCCTGAAGGAGTTATGAGTAGAAAAACGCGATTTTTCTTCTGATTTGGAATTCTTCACCGGAAGCTGGGATGGCGAAGGGCCGCTGGTAGAGGGATGGGAGTTCACGCCCTGTGAGGTACTGGGGCGGGTTGACATTGCGTTGTTTCACTCGGTGGGGGTTCTGGTCGCTGACCGGTGTCTCCTCTTATCCTTTGGAGGTGTCATGGTCCGCCCCTTCGCTTGTCTTTACCTCCGCTAGATATCACTTGTTGGTAGTAATTACCTCCCATCATAAGGCGTTAATAGAGAAAAAAAGAACTTCGAGCCTCGAACCGGGACGTGGAGCTCGTGTCCCCTGTGCTGAGACAGTGGCTTTAGTGAGGGAGGGGTCAGATTAGACAGACAAGTCTGAGCTCTGCCTTCCCACTTGGCTATTGAATAAAACGTTTGCCTTTACTCACTGAATTGTGGGTGATGTCGGCGACGTAACTTCTCCAGATTTAACACACTGGTTGAGCGCACTTAGTTTTCGAAGCCTATTAACTTTCAGTGCATAACACTGCCTACAACCTATAAATAGTATTTGATAACAGAGAGCTACACAAACGTGGTATTCACTGGCCGGGACTCACCGGAACATATTTAGATATTGAAATGGATTCAAAACTTTAACCCTCAATATTTTTACATTTTTACATTACATAGAGTTATATGGTAGTGTAACTGTGTTGTAACATTCCCTAAAATTAAAGTAATAAGTTTTATTACTTTGAATAAAGAAAAAAAATAAGAATAATTTCTAAAAATCATTTGATATTATAAAGCTAAATTAGGCTTTCAAAGAGACATTGTATAAGCATGAGTTGTTTTTTTTAAGTAGATGGTGATTGACATTTTTTTTTTCTATGCAAGCAACTATTTTCCTCCGTAATTGCTAGTTAATGGATATATTTTTCTTTTCAACCCTACATAAAAATATAGTTGACCTCACCTAGCTGAGAACACTTCTACTAGCCTTTCACGGTGATGGTTAGCCTAGCCCTTTCTGTGTAAGGGAATGCAGCTAGGTGATCCTACTTAATTTATTGTTTGTAGAGTATATATATATATAATGTATGACAATGTCAGCTTCCTTGAGTNATATATATATATAAATATATTTATATATAGATGTGTGTGTATATGAAAAAGGGGATTAAGACGAAGGATATATGCCTAACATGTTTATCTAATTAGTAGTTATATTCACTAATACTATAAATTTCATTAGGTTTTCACTCGGCATTGCATTTCCACTTGCTTACCTCTCGTAAAGTGATGGCCACGATTGACATCTTGGGCTTTGATTTAATCACCAAAACTCTTTACAGCTCAGAACTGGCCCCAAGTGACTACTTTCTGTTCTCCATTCTCAAAAAAGGACCTCAAAGGAAGAAGACCTACTTCAAGAGGCTATTGATGCTCATTTGAATCAATGAAGGAAATGTATTTTTTTTTTGGGATGGGGGGGGGCTTAGAANACAGAACTAATGTCGTCTATATATATATTTTCTTAAACTTTAAAGCGATTAGCCGAATTTCGTTAGGCACAATTAAAAACCGAGATCTGTAAAACTTTGGCAGACATACATACACCCACAATACTCGTATTTATATAGTTTTTAAACACGAAAGGGAGAGTTGTTTTTTTTTTTTTTTGAGATTCTAAAAAAGTGAAATTGGGAAAAAAAGGGAGGAGTGGTTTTTAGAGAGACAAAAATTATGTTAACAAAGAAATTTTTATGATATTTTAACTTCTTTTCACATAATGTTCGGCCTGCTGTAAATTTACTTCTTTTTGAGCGATATGAGCTCTGTAGAGGCATCAACCCTTCTTCTAAGTATCCAAATAGTACATAGATGGAGTATTAGAATCTTCCTCAACCTCTTCTTTTTAAAATGCAGAAAGAGCAGTGGTAGACGAAGTAAATATAAAGCACCATTCCTGGATAGCAGAGATTTATGCTTTGTTAGGGCTTTTTACAATGTGATTTCAGCTTCTTATAAAAATGTAATAATTTGCTCTGATAAAGTTGACTTAAAGAGTTGGGAAATGTCACATCTGACCATCCCCTTAGACCATCCTTTTGATACACACTTATCTTAAAAGCATACAGTAGCGTCGAAAATGTGTTACATTTGGAAGGGTACCGGGCCATTCGGGTATTTACAGGAATGTGAGCGGCCAATGTGGCTCATGAACTGATTGACTTGGTGCCTTACTCATCTGGAACTGGTTGTACTCGCAATGAGGGAGAGGATCGAGTATTTGGTTTGGTTGTCCCCTGTCTGGCTTGCATCGGTTGAAGATCTCTTGGGTGCAGACCACACCTAATTGTGTGTTCTTCATCCTTGCGCCAAAGTAGACGAGGTTTTGGCCTGCTTTCGAATTGGCCATAAGAGGCTGACGCGTGGCTATTTGTATGAGTGGATTTTGCCACCTCTATGTGTGGCAAGTGGTGCTATCCTCGCGGTTCAGCATATTCTCTGCGACATCTCTGGCTAGTGCAAAGCACGCTATCCCTTAGTAGCTAAAGCATGCTTTAGGAAATAATGTTCAAAATACTAATAATCACCCCATTAGCTTCCTTGCGCAAGTAGATCTGTTTGCTCATATTTGGCTTTCCTTGTGGGGCGGAGAGGGACTGCTCCAGGTCAAAATGTACCAATTGCTTAGTAATTTGGGTGCTTGCTTTAATACAAAATAATTAAACAAATCAATTTTCATAATTTATTTCTCTTATTTTTCATTATTTGATCCTATTTTTTCGGAAGGTTCTACATGTTTGAGTTCCACCAGAAACTCATTTCTGGAAGATTGAAACTAATCCTCAGAACATGATAATAATTAATCTACACTAAATAATGCTGGTTCAATTTGTAATTTCAAGATCTCTGCAAGTTTTTCTTAAACAAAATTAATAACAATTGTTTTGAGGCATTTCAGAAAATTACTCGAAACTTCAAATTTTATAAAATAATTTATTAATTAATTAAAATAAAAAAAAACANACCCCTGAATGGCTTACAATGTAAGCCGAAACGTTGGCAGATAATCCTTCATTAAAAAAAAATACATTTTTTTATTTGTGTTTTTTTGGATCTACCTCGACCGAACCCCAACAAAAATCATCTTAGAATAATATCTACGGTCAACAAACTCTCTTTTTGAACTTCAAGTACCATTCCGAAACAACCTACTTTCACATTGGAATTGAATAAATAAGCAAATACTCTAAAACGCCCGAAGTCTGACCATTGCAATTTGTTTGCTATCTTCACTTCATTGGCAGGGAAATCGACGATCTGGTACTTGCCCTGAAACCAAACATTAAAAAAATTTTTTTAAAATTAAAATGCTGATCTAATTTTACATTAAAACAATATTTTAAATTACTTTATTTTATAAAGCATATCATACTTCCTTTTACAAGAATTTTAATATATGTGCTTCTTAAATAACTAGAATTAATTAATAAATACATTTTCTGGGCTTGACCATGTAGAAAAGTTCATTTTTGCTGGACTTTCGCTCATTATGTTATGGCTTCTTCAGGGCTGAAAGTAGAATAATTTTTCTTATTTCAACGCTCATTCTACTTTCACCCCTGAAGAATCCATAACATGATTCAGAAATATTTGCCAAAATTAACTATACTACATGTAGTATATTTAGTTGACCATGGTCAATTCCAGGAGTATTTATTTATATTTACTCGAGATTTATTTATATAAATTGTCGACAATCATGTTACTTCATAATTTTTATACGATCAATCAAGTCTTAAACTCATATATTCTCTGTCACTTTTGGATTCGCTTAGCTAAATGAAAAAAATGTCTATGCATAGATGGGAATCTGTTTGATGGGGGGAGGGGTGAACTTTGTGGAGATATTATTTTTTTATCACGCCATGATGAGGCCAAAAACATAAACCTGGGGCTTTTGAAGGTTCCGCGTAACCCTTTGTTAAGTATTCGTTCATGATCTTGTCATACTTTTTCTTCAAATTAGAATCGTTCCCAAATTTTTGCTCTAACTTTTGAGCAATCTGTTTAGTGCGCCAAATTTGGAGCTTTCTAAAGACCGAGGCTCCTTTTTGAATGGGAGGTTAACTATGTAGAAGCCCTCTTTATCTCGGCGACATGTATTGTGAAACAACTGTTCGTATTTATCATCTAGAAGATCCGTAATTTTCACAGTTGAGACTTCCTCTAGTTCCCAATATTTGGACATGAGCTCATAAATCTTATTTTCGGGTTCAATGCTAGTCAAAAAACATGTTGAGGTTCTTGTTGGTAGAAGTGCTTTTTTTCCTAACAATACCCATCCAAAAACGGTATTCAATGCATGGAGTAGTCCAATAATCGTAGTGGCTTATGAAATTGAGTCAAAGACAATCAGCCGTGATGAAAGAATGTTGTGAGCCCCCATCAATTAGAATTCGCAATTTTGCTTCGTTTCCATTGCGATCTTTGGTATCAGAAAGAGCAGTTCCAAGCAATACATTTGTCCTTCCTTGCTTTGTAGAAGAAAGAACGGTACTTTCCTTACTAAGTTCGAGTTTACTTTGGCTGAAAAAGTATTCATTAGTCTCTGCAATTCCTGTATATTCGATATTCCGACTGGGAATTTGCCAACGGATTTATTCTCTGTGAAATTACGATTTCTTATCCATTATACCCGGGGAAATGTAACAACGTATGAAGTCTGCCATTACATTGACGACAAAAATAGTTCGATTCACAATGACGAGCGCTTTTGCCAGACGAACAACAATTAAGACAACGGTTAAAAGAATTGATTTTTTCATATCGTTGTTGAGGAGTCAAAGAACGAAAGAGTGAGCAGTCAATTATTCGGTGACGTTTTGGACAAACAAAATTTCGATACCTTCACTGATGACTCTGTAACCATCATAACATGTCGTGAGTGACTAGGCTGTTTGAGGTCTGAAGTGGATGTAGCTGTTGTCATGGCGTTGGTTTGTAACTGTAAACACAAATGCGTTAATGTACGAATTTCGCAAAATCTGTAAATCCAGGAAGAACGTCTTTATCTGCACATTCGCTTTCAAATCGTTCTCTCGTTTTTGGCTCCAGTAATCGGAGTCCCAACACGCATAAAATAAAGCTCGTCCCATTTTCCACTACATCTGAGGAAAAATTTTCTAAGCCCGCCAAATTATTTTTTGAAATAGGTTTGTAATTAAGTATATTTATCAGGTGATGGGTCCCCTAAATCCGTTTATGGTCGTAGCGTTGCTATAACGCAACCCATGCTTGACCATAACCCGCTAAAGAAATAGGAATGGCCTAAATTGTCCTTTTAAGGAAGATCTCAAATAATGAAACTTTTATACAGCATTAATGTCGGAATTCGAAAGGATTAAGGACATAAAACCATCCTTGTAGGATGGCCATTTGAAAATATTGCCGTCAAAATTGGGAATGTTGATTGTAGGTAACTTCATAAAGAATCCCGCTTTGGAAGTGCTCGCCAATGAGTCATTTTGAAAGTCCGGTGCACTAGAATCATCTGCAATCTTAGTGGCAAGAAACTGTTCCAAGGACAGCGCTTCATAATAAGTAGAATCAGTTTCAGTCAGATTTCAATCAGAAATTAATCAGATTTTCAAAAACATCATAATTGAACATCGGTGTCAACACTGTTTCTTATTCAAATGGAGAGTTTTTTTCACCGTAGTATTACTAGTAGATGTTTTTTTGGGGGGGTTTGGTCAAGGTAGATTAAAAAAAATACAAATTTAAAAAAAGTATATATATTTAAAATTATCTGCCGACGTTTCGGCTTACATTGTAAGCCATTTTCAAGGCTATCATGAAGATGAGAGGGGACGTCCTGTTCACATTTTCATGACTAACAATGATAAGTAACTAAGTTCACATTTTCACTCATAAAAATGTGAACTTAGGGACAGGACGTCCCTTCTCGTCTTCATGATAGCCCTGAAGATGGCTTACAGTGTAAGCCGAAACGTCGGCAGATAATCCTTTATTAAAAAATACACTTTTTTAAGACTTTTATTTTATTTTTTATCTATCTTGACCGAATCCCAACAAAAAACATCTAATATGTTTCTTATTGTCTTTCTTAAAACCTATGTATCTTATTCATATTTCAATAAATAATAACCTATTACTGAACTGATCAAATAAGCCATTTTTATAATAAACAGAGAAATAGAGCCAAAAACCGGATCAATATGCTCACTATGCCCACCCCCTTTTACCCCATTTTGGGGTTGAAGAAAATTAACAAGTACTTGTGGAGGCGACATTCCGCTAGGAAGATATTTGAATTGGTATATGCATTGAGACAAATCATACGAGCATTACATATTTCAGGTCACTGTATTGAGATGAAAAGATCATAAAATGAAAACAAAACAGAGTATCATATAAGATAGGTTCTGTAATTGTACAAAAGTCGGTTTAAAAAAGGTACACCTAATATTTAGTTAGTAGAGCGGATTTTTCGACTTACTTCAGAAGAAAATCCTTGGCACTAATTTATGACACCACTAGTGATTTCTTGCAGCTACTTCAGTTAAAGTGAATTTGATAAAAAAAATAAGAATAACTTATTAAGTTTATATAGTTCATGTCTGACTCTACTTTGATGACATCAGAGAAATTAGAATCAGAAAAAGTAGAATCAGAGAAATTTTTGTTCCCAAAAAGCGTCATTCTTTCAATACCAATGCAAGTTGCATTAGAAGATATACATGCCATAAGATTGGTATATTCTTAAGTACCCGAAGAACAAGCTCCAAAAATCCTTTCTGACAAAACTTTAATGCATTCTAAAACTATTATCGGGCTCCTTCTCTCTCTCTCCTTTTTTCTTTCTGTCAATCATCAACTTACTGGCGGGATGGGGCAATCGGATAAATTCGTCATGGATTTGTAAAGATCATATATTCCTGTTAAATACTCCTTCACAATTGAACAAGCATGGTCCTCCTCCATCGTGAAGTAGTTCAACCTCCAACCACCATTACCCCATTTAGCGAGGTCTAGCACAATCTGCAAAACCCAAATAAATAAATTTAAAAAAAAAAATTAAAATAGCCACTTATATACTATCGGTGTATTCGATTCGTGGTCGGGCACTGTCAATAGTTAATCTAATTTTCCTCAATTGATTTTAAATTCTATTATTGTATTAAAGGTTTAATTCCCACTTAGTTTATGTTGTATTAAGGGATTTGCGAAGCATACAATCCAATGTAAATATTTTATTTGGTTGTGGTATTTTATCCCACGTAAATTTTAAACAATTAATGAGAGGGAATAGAATAAAAAATCTATCTGTCCCAGTCAGGAATCGAACCTGGATCTCCTGCTATCCGGGCCGGTGCACTTGCCAGTTATGCTACCAGAACGCGTTAGTTGTCTTATTCTATTCCCTCTACACTAGTAAGAGCCTAACCCATGAGAAAGGCGAGAAATTCGTCTTGTACTCGAAGGAGCTGACATTGTCAAGCTATTTGTCGACTCTCGTCATTTACTTTATTTAATTTTTTCTTTATAAATATTTTATTTGGTTGTGGTATTTTATCCCACGTAAATTTTAAACAATTAATGAGAGGGAATAGAATCCCCTCTCATTAATTGTTTACAATCCAATAGTTTCGTAGGAGTTGGATTCTAAGTGTGAAATTATAAAGCGTTAAGTTATCAGGTCTTGCTGGACCTATTAAGTTATTGGTGTGCTTGGACCTATCCATGTATCCTTTATACTGCAGACATCCTTACTCATCCTAGTACCCTCTTAGCCCTCTTTGCAGATGACAATGCCATCCTCCCCTCTCAACCTGATCCAACATTTTACAAAACCACCTTGATGCTATTTAGCACTGGTGTAGCAAATGCAAAATTAAAATAATTGAGTCGAAAGGCATACAGGTAAATTTTTAGGAAAGGAAAGATTCTCCTAATAATGTTACATACAATAAAATCCCTATGGCTCTCACTGTTTCAGTCCGTCCAACTTGACAAACGACTAAACTGGAGCGAACATACTAAAATCAAGCGAAAATAACTCGACAGACGCCACGGACTCATACAGACCTTGAAGCAGTCGTTCACAGCTCACAAAGAGAACGAACTGACACTGTACAAGACATTACTACGACCAATCTGGAGCTAGGGTGTAGTAAGAAGAACCCACTCTTGGTTTGGGCCACACATGGAGGCTCCTGCACTCCTCTGATCACCCTGGAAGATCTTTTTGCCGCAGAATATGCCCAACTTAAGCATTCAGGTCACAAGGACTCAACGGATTCGGTTCTTGAAACCGCCGTACACCAGATAAAAGATCTCTAGTGATCATATAAAACCGGAGCATAATCCTTTTTTTTTTTTTTTTTTTTTTTTTTTTNTCTGTTTTAGCCTCCCTTGCAACCACTTAGGGTCATTGGAGGGAGGGGCTATCTACAGGTTGCCACCCTATTTTAAACACCCATGGCTCAGGACAACCTTCTATATTATAAATAAAAGATTGACCTGGGCGGGATTTGAACCCGCGGCGTCAGGATTGCGAGACCCTTACTGATCCCCTGAGCTATCCCTGCGCCCCATAGCATAATCCTTGGCTGCTTCTAAGGCATGCATAATTAGAACTTCTAGTCTTTTCCCGGGAGTCACCATGGTCATAATTGTCGTCACAGAAACCATATTTACTGATGTGAGCAGCACTGGGTATTGTGAAACCAATGGGACTTTTCTTATCTCGTGTACTTTCAGCACATGCACAGATTCTAGACCACTTATTTCACTTTAAAAAATGAAGTCAAATTCTTAGTAAATAAAGTTTCATGCGTAATAAAAAAAATAATCGTTATACTTGCCTTTAAATCGTCCGACAGTGGTATATCCAAATAATTAGTAGTAGTAAAGGTGTAGGAGGTTCTGTTGATTTTACTTATTTTATTGCCGACCCATCTTATTTTAAATGAATCCTCAGGTTCTTCACAAGACAACATTTCTCTTGGATGTACAGAGAATTTTCCCTGCAAATAGTATTAATTTTTTCATAACTAAAAGTTCGTCATGCACATGCTATGTTTGCTTAGAGCATTAATCATATATACAGGATTTTAGCACATTTAAACAGAAATGAGAGTTAGTAAATATTTGCTGGATAAAAAATCCAAACATGTACAATTTGGAGAAAAGTTACCTATGCATGACTGGTTTATGGCTGATAAGTAGTGCAGCACATCAGGTAATACTCTTAAATTTCTTCCATAATGATTAATTTTAGTTACAAAATTGGAAAAGTAAAACGTTAAAAAATCTGAAATGAAGATATTAACTATTATTACTTTGTAACTTCTAAACAATTACATCTCACCTTTAGACACCAGCCTAAAAACTCTCTAAAATTGTAATTCAGAACTGAAAAAATTCTAAAAATCTTTAGTTGAAACCATTCCACTACAAAGAAAAATAATTGAAAATGCTCTGAGTGATTCATTATGTATGAACAGATGAACAGGTTGCATCGTTGGGCAATTTGTTTAGTCGTTGTTTCAATAATTAAACCGAAATATAGAACATAAATTGAAGAAAGATATGTGACTCATCTGAGGAAAATAAAGGATGCACATTTTTTCTCCACTTATTTATCATAACCTTACCAATTTCAAAACATTCTCTAAGTGATTCATCATTCATATTTTGTTGTGCAAATTACAGCTTAAACAATTTCAATCAGAAACAAATTCCTTTGATAATTTACAAAAAAGAACAAATATTGATTTTATTTTGTGTATAAATATATATTTATATAATGTGGGAGATTTAGTAGAGAAAATTTTTCGTAAAGCTAAGAATAAAGATGTTAACTCCCTTTCAACCCTTCTTCTTCCTCGACAGATTGCATCTTTTAAATCCTTTCATTTTGTGTTTAAAAGTGACTTACCAAACTTTTTTTTTTCCAAAACTACGGACGCATCCAAATAAAGCTAACCCTAGCAGAACGAATAATTTTTAACATTAGTTTCCTATCAATTTTAAAAAGACTGTCAAAACTGAAGGTAAAAAATGGCAAATCATGAAAAAAAAAAAAAAAAAAAAATTAATCTTTTTACTAACTTCCAAGTGTGAGTGTATTTTATTAGTGTTACAAGTTTTGTATAAACTCTTAATTTAAAAAGAAAAAACAAAGATCTCTTAATTTTCAAAATTAAATTAATTATGTTGCGTTTTCTTTTCTTGTCTTTTCTGATTATCAATTCACTCCCTCTATTTAAACTTGGTTTAATTGGGCGTAAAATGACTGGTTTAGTGTTTATATGAGGTCTATATTTTGAAGGCCTATATCTGTGATTATTTGGCACCTGGGCAGTTATGATTTTTTTTTTTTTAAGGGACGTGTTATTCTTTTCAATTCAAAACAAATGTTTTACATTTAATTGCAAACAAGGGGCAGTTTCTACAGGGCTAAAACAATTGAATTCTAAAGATGGCTATTTTTTTATTGTTAGTTTTTATGAAAAATAACTGTATGAAAGTTTAAATTAAAAAAAATAAATCCTGTTAAAGTCAGTTTTCCTTATGTTTATTGACGTAATGGTTTAAAAAATATTTAATAGTGTCTATTAATATCAAATATGGCAGTTAATCATTAAAGCAGTTCTTATATACCTATCACTGGCGCCTGGCAAGAGATACTCACATGGCTGGCAATGACATTCAGAATGAAGAGAAGAAATACTTTCTTTGCTATAAACATGCTTCTGACAGGTAGTTGTAACTCGTTTGACAGGCTGTCCAAATGCAGTCCAAAGAGACTCTTTCGTGTCAGATGAAGTTTCGATAGATCGATTGCACAACGTATTTGATTTGGCAGATGAGATTGCGTTTCCTGTTCTTTCGGCAAAAGGCTTTGTGCTGGTAATTTTTCTAATTTGCCAAACATGACATGATACAACCTAGAAAATTACTCTTGGTCTTACTAACCTATTTTTACTTAAGACATGTTTAAAAAAAATAAATAAACTGAAAATAAAATTCACGGAAACTATATATGTTAGTGTGTACAAGTTCTACCTTAATTCGATAATAGACTCACTCACTTATCTCAAAAAAGTCATAAAAAATATTTCTACTTATAGTAAGTGGTTCATTCGATAATAAAATTTACTACACGCACACACACACACACACACACACACACACACACACACACACACACACACACACACACACACACACACACACACACACACACACACACACACACACACACACACACACACACACACACACACACACACACACACACACACACACACACACACACACACACACACACACACACACACACACACACACACACACACACACACACACACACACACACACACACACACACACACACACACACACACACACACACACACACACACACACACACACACACACACACACACACACACACACACACACACACACACACACACACACACACACACACACACACACACACACACACACACACACACACACACACACACACACACACACACACACACACACACACACACACACACACACACACACACACACACACACACACACACACACACACACACACACACACACACACACACACACACACACACACACACACACACACACACACACACACACACACACACACACACACACACACACACACACACACACACACACACACACACACACACACACACACACACACACACACACACACACACACACACACACACACACACACACACACACACACACACACACACACACACACACACACACACACACACACACACACACACACACACACACACACACACACACACACACACACACACACACACACACACACACACACACACACACACACACACACACACACACACACACACACACACACACACACACACACACACACACACACACACACACACACACACACACACACACACACACACACACACACACACACACACACACACACACACACACACACACACACACACACACACACACACACACACACACACACACACACACACACACACACACACACACACACACACACACACACACACACACACACACACACACACACACACACACACACACACACACACACACACACACACACACACACACACACACACACACACACACACACACACACACACACACACACACACACACACACACACACACACACACACACACACACACACACACACACACACACACACACACACACACACACACACACACACACACACACACACACACACACACACACACACACACACACACACACACACACACACACACACACACACACACACACACACACACACACACACACACACACACACACACACACACACACACACACACACACACACACACACACACACACACACACACACACACACACACACACACACACACACACACACACACACACACACACACACACACACACACACACACACACACACACACACACACACACACACACACACACACACACACACACACACACACACACACACACACACACACACACACACACACACACACACACACACACACACACACACACACACACACACACACACACACACACACACACACACACACACACACACACACACACACACACACACACACACACACACACACACACACACACACACACACACACACACACACACACACACACACACACACACACACACACACACACACACACACACACACACACACACACACACACACACACACACACACACACACACACACACACACACACACACACACACACACACACACACACACACACACACACACACACACACACACACACACACACACACACACACACACACACACACACACACACACACACACACACACACACACACACACACACACACACACACACACACACACACACACACACACACACACACACACACACACACACACACACACACACACACACACACACACACACACACACACACACACACACACACACACACACACACACACACACACACACACACACACACACACACACACACACACACACACACACACACACACACACACACACACACACACACACACACACACACACACACACACACACACACACACACACACACACACACACACACACACACACACACACACACACACACACACACACACACACACACACACACACACACACACACACACACACACACACACACACACACACACACACACACACACACACACACACACACACACACACACACACACACACACACACACACACACACACACACACACACACACACACACACACACACACACACACACACACACACACACACACACACACACACACACACACACACACACACACACACACACACACACACACACACACACACACACACACACACACACACACACACACACACACACACACACACACACACACACACACACACACACACACACACACACGCGCGCGCGCGCGCGCGTTACATACTTATATTTTTATAATAATTATATAATTATTAATATTATTATATATATAATTATTAATATATATGATTATAAAAATTATATTTCCCCCCTAACAAATCCCTAATGATCACTATTAAATAAATAACCCTATTATATGCTTGCCTGGTCGGTTGCCAGAAAATGTATAAAGCAGGCCTTTCGGAAGAACGACGACCCTTTCACCTCATGTGGCAATGCATTTAGCTCCCTTGTTGCTGCGACGTGGAATGCACTCCTGAATATGTCCGTTCTACAGGTAGGTAACCGGAGCATTCCGGCACGCCTTTTACCCCAAATCCATATGAAGTTGTCGTAGAGGTCTCTCGGCAATCTGGTGCCTAAAACTTTTTTTGCTAAGCATAACAGATCCAACCGCCTGTAGTCCTCTGTTGTGAGTCATCCTAGCCCCAAAAGTTTCGGAGTAATATGTTCATCCCATCGCATACCATGAATAAATCTAATGGCCGTATTTACTGCCCTCTGGATCCGGATGTCCTCCGTGCTGTTAATGCCTATGTAGACCGAATCGCAATACCAGACTAAAGGGAGAATCAATGAGGACACCAACCTAAAGGCGAGGTTGGTGTCCTCTTCTGACAATAAACGAAGCGCTCATGGAAACCATCTCATCAATGGATGCAGAGAGATCCGAACCATATTTGCCACAGCTATTGCCTGATCTTTCCAAGTCAGTGTGTTATTGAAAATCACTCCTAGTACTTTCATTAGTTTACTTTTAGGAACTGCCTGACTGCCAATGATCAATCTAGGTATGAGCTCTAAATCACATTTCAAAGTACCAACCAATAGCCACTGTGACTTGCTCGGGTTAAGGGACAGCTGGTTACTCAACGACCACTCTCACAATCTAGCGAGGTCCTCATTCACTCTCTTAAACCAACCCGTAATACTATCTGGATATACACTGTACGATATCATAACGTCGTCCGAAAACAGGTGAATTTTACAATACTTTACATCGCTAACTATATCATTGATATAGAACAAAAACAATGGCGGTCCCAGTACAGAACATTGAGGCAGAGTGAGAGAGAGAGAGAGAGAGAGAGAGAGAGAGAGAGAAGAGAGAGTGAGGGAGGGAGAGAGTGTGGGAAGGTGAGGGAGAGAGTGTGGGAGGGTGAGGGAGAGAGAGTGAGAAAGGGGAGGGGGGAGAGAAAGACAGCCAGAGAGTGAGAGAGAGAGGGTGGGAAAGAGAGAGAGAGAGAGAGAGAGAGAGAGAGAGAGAGAGAGAGAGAGACGTCTGATATACGTACACTTCTAGAGGCGTATGCGACACTCAGATGCAGCCAACATATTTTATCTACAGATAAAAATTCCAATGTTGAGGTGATCAAGAAGAACGTTGAGAATATGAGGTAGCAGCTTACTCTTATTTCGTATTAAGGGATTATAAAATGTTTAAATAATACAAATTCTGTTAACAAAATCAAATAATTGCCTAATGCCTAATTGTTTAAAAGCTGCCAATGATATATCGATTTATCCAAACCAGCACAGTATATTTTAATTTTAATTTTATTTATTAATTAATTAATAAGATTTTCAAAAAAGTTTTTACTTTTAGATAGTACCTGCAGTTCTAGATAGTGCCTGGAGCACGGCATGTGTGTTAGAAACAGGAAAAGTGATGCTTGCGATTTGATATGGAGGGCAAAGACACGACACGCAAAGGATTTTTGCACGGATTGACAGGATTTTAGCAAATGCTGCAAGTTGTTCATCAAGAATGGATTTATGGATACCCATAGCTTTGATTTTCCATACCTTGAGGGGCGGTGCTGCTTATGTGAGTAATTTTTTTTTTTTTTTTTTTTTTTTTTTTTTTTTTTTTCTGTGTTAGCCTCCCTTGCAACCACTAAGGGTCATTGGAGGGAGGGGCTATCTACAGGTTGCCACCCTATTTTAAACACCCATGGCTCAGGACAACCTTCTATAATAAATAAAAGATTGACCTGGGCGGGATTTGAACCCGCGGCGTCAGGATTGCGAGACCCGTACGGATCCCCTGAGCTATCCCGGCGCCCCAATTTCGATTTTTGTAAGCAAAATAAACATTCTATAAGGAATGAAGCAGTCAAAAAATGCTATCGATAGTTAAGACCATTAGATAAATTAATTCATTTCTGGATGTAAGTTTTCACTGTGTTCAGTATTCTGAATTTTTTGGCTGCCAAAACAGTCAACAGGGAATAAAACTGTCATAGCATACTGATTGATAATAGGTTTTCTTAATATTCATGGACTTTGCTAGGTTAAGGAATTGACAAAAATAAAAAATCTATGCATTTAGTATGCTAAATTGCATTTGCATTATATGTATATTATATATTCAGTGATCAGTTAAAGAGTTTTATTGAAAATCTTTGTAGGAATTTGTTTTTGGTTGAAATTGAACTGAAAAAAGAAGGACTTTGAGGAGGAGACCAAAATTTATAATTTTAATTTCTTCGTTTTTCTTAGAATATAAAATTTAAAAAAAAAAGAAGCTTTTTAGTTCCATTGTGTAAAATGTTATTTTCTAAGGATTATTTTTCTTAATATTTTTACAACAAAAAACGTTTTATAATTAACTTATGTCTTACATTCATTGTTTTCTCCTGCTTGTAAATTAAATTTCTTTATTTAACGTTATTTATTTTCATTTTAATGTAATATGGGAAATCAGCTAAGATTACAATTACACATCTTAGATTACAATTATATTTTCTGTAGGGGTTTACTCCCTTAAATTAATTTGTTACCTTCGAAGGGGATGGTTCTTTTTCGTGTCCTGGGCGGCTTATAGGGAACTCATATGAAATTTTGTTATAAGTTCATAAAAAGGATTGAAGCCCAGTATTTTTACAAGCCCCCACACCAATGGCGCCCCCATTGAACACATAATATTGGGACACATATTTCAATGTATATTAATACTTATATATGTTCGTTATATATGTAGCTTATGTCGGTTATAATAATTATATTTCTACTATTGTAAATTATGTTTAATTGCATGTATGAGAGTGGTGTCACAGCGGTCATCTTCTTTCCTCATGTGATTTGCATTAATGTCATTTTTTTAAATTATTCATTGTAGTCAAATTTCAAAATGTTTTTATTTATTTTTAACAGAATGTAATATTTACCGTTTTTTCTTTCGGGTTGGACCGTGTCAAGTTGTTGATATTTGCCGAGCTTTCGCACTTCATGTGATGGCTTTCGCGTAGGCTTCGACGGTCGTCAGATGTATTTACCGTTTCTTCTTCCGGGTTGGACCGTGTCAAGTTGTTGTTATTTGCCGAGCTTTCGCACATCATGTGATGGCTTCTTCAGGGCTGAAAAGAGAATGAGTATGTTCACGTAGGCTTCGACGGTCGTCAGATGTATTTACCGTTTCTTCTTCCGGGTTGGACCGTGTCAAGTTGTTGATATTTGCCGAGCTTTCGCACATCATATGATGGCTTTCACGTAGGCTTCGACGGTCGTCAGATGTATTTACCGTTTCTTCTTCCGGGTTGGACCGTGTCAAGTTGTTGATATTTGCCGAGCTTTCGCACATCATGACACGGTCCAACCTGGAAGAAGAAACGGTAAATACATCTGACGACCGTCGAAGCCTACGTGAACAGAATGTAATATGTAAATAAAGGTTTAAAAAAAAATGGTATGCAAATTTGTTCAAATGTGGCATAATGGCAATGAATAGAGCAATCTCTCGGTACTAATCATGCCCTTTATTTATTCTTCCTTCCAGCGCCCATTCTCATTACTCCCAAGGGAAGTGATGAATTGCGACGGAGTTGAATCCTCCGGTAAGCTGAGATACAACAGCCTCAAAATCAACAAAGTGAACAGGACTTCCTATGCGTACAGCACGGATTTAAGTCTGGATGTTCCTCTCTCAGATGATTTGACGGCAAGTACTTTCAAAAAATATAAATAAATAAATTTTTTTTTTTCAAATAGAGGATAAAATTCTTTATAAAAAATGCTTATTAAGATAGATCTTTTAAGTATATGACCAGAAGGGCTGTTAGAAAGACTTTCTTCTGTTTCTACCAAGGAAACCAAATTGTGCATTTGAGCATTTTTACACAAACCTATACTAGAATTTTTTAATAAAGTTTTTTTTAAGGGGTTTTTTAAAAAGAAATATAGAAGATGTTATAGTATTATAGTACATCAACTATAGAAAATTACTTTCTTTTTACGAAATTCACACTGAAAAAGGTATTACTTTCTTCAGAGAGTCTAGAGACAGGCTTAGAAACTTCGCATTGCCTTCTTCGGCTTGTAAGATCAATTTAATCTTATTTATCTACTTTTTTTTTTAAATTTTTTTTTAACAGTTAGGGTCATATATGGAGAGCTATCTACATGTATCCACTCTATTCTAAACAACCATGTCACAAAACTAGCTTTTATTTCTCGATAAATTGGTGTATTACGATATTATTGTATATTAAGTATTTTCCCTTACATTGTAATCCATCTTCAGGTTTGTTTAGATACTATATCATAAGAAAGCATGGCAAAACAAAAGTTTTATGATTTACTTTATTATTACATAAACTAAAACTAACTAAAAGTATTGTGATATTAACTGTTTTGGAAAAACAATAACAACATGAGTATAAAGTTCACCACACCTACCTATCATGAAGGCATCACTTTTAGTCACCTGGAACAGATTGGTGGTAAGGATAAGAAGATGGAAAAGATAGACAGGTGAAGGGTGGGGATGGAAGGAGGTAGGTACAAAGGGAGAGCGACCTGCTTCAAAAAGGACAATATCGGGAAAATAAGGTAGGAATTATTTTGGAAAATTAGCCCGAAGATCTAGGAGACAGTTCAATGTAAATTGTATTTTTCCCACAAAAATAAATAAATATGTAATAGCCTCTTAGTATTAGCTGATATACTATTAGTACCTATACTTCTACCAGTTTTGTATATAAATTCAGCGACATATTTCTTTTACAGGTTAACTTTGACATTTCCAAATGGGGAAACGGTGGCTGGAGACCGAATTACTTTACAATAGAGATGGATCACGCATGTACCTTTATGAAAGAGTATTTGCCTGGAGTTTTCAAATATTTTCAAGAGATGACCAACAAGTCAGACTGTCCTTTCCCTGCTGTCAGTTAAAGAAAGTAATCCTTCCTTGTCATGCGGTGAGTGAGTTTCCTACTCAGGGGTTCTTCCTCAGACTTTGGTGTAGCCAATCTGCGAAGGGTAAGCATTAGATCTTCTATACCCTGCTTCATTCAGCTATGGACGGATAACACATACTACAGTATTTTACTAATTTTTAGTGCAAGGGATCTCCTGCTATCCGGGCCGGTGCATTTACCAGCCCGGATATTCTGTTCCCTTGCACTAAAAATTAGTAAAATTTACGCGTGATTAAATACCACAAAAAAAATTTATAAAATTAAAATTAAAAAGTAAATAACGAGATTCATTTAAACAGCTTGACAATGTCAGCTCCACCGAGCATAAGACGATATATTCGTCGGCCGTGGAGGTTGGACTTTAGACACTAATGCGGGGAATTTAATAACTTATCAGACTGGTCCTGGTAGCATAATTGGAAAATGCACCGGCCCGGATAGCCGGAGATCCAGATTCGTGTTCTGGCTGGGACAGTTAGATTTTTTATTCTGTTCCCTTGCACTAAAAATTAGTATAATTTACGTAGGATTAACGTAGTAATTATACCACAAAAAAATAATATTTATACTACAGTATGTTCACGTAGGCTTTGACGGTCGTCAGAAGTATTTACCGTTTCTTCTTCCGGGTTGGGCTAAAATTCTCTTTTCAGCCCTGAAGAAGCCATCACATGATGTGAGAAAGCTCGGCAAATAACACCAATTTGACACGGTCCAACCCGGAAGAAAAAACGGTAAATATACTACAGTATTTTTTTCTTTTTTAAAGTCTTGTCACAGTACCAACTTAGCCTGATTTTTTCGAACGAATTCTACTTGAACTTAAGCCCAATAAAGCCTTTAAATAAAATTATTGTACAGTATTTTTAAAAAAAAGATTATCTGCCTACAGTTTATTTATTATTGTACAGTTGAATTGTATCTCCAGCTGTTGTTTCATCGTCTTGGCAGACTGTCTTCGTTTTTCCTAATCATACTCGCCATCATCTTTCATCGCCGCGAAGGTTTATATGAAAGGGTTTATAGAATTAAAATCACATCTCGTTCTCCATTAAGTTGCTTTTTAAATTTATTTATTCAGTGTTTTTTTTTTGTATTTTATAAATTTCTTAATATTATCTGACTACAATGTGTGATAAATGTCTTAATAGATTATTGGCAATTTGCATTATGAGAAAACCATTCATGGTTCATATTTAGAATGCATCTTTTTTCTTCATCCCCTAAAACAATGGTGCTGTTACTCTTATACCACTTTTCATAAGTAACAGACCATGTGTTAGTTTAAAATTTATATCTCTCAGATGATTTGACGGCNTATTATTCGTATATAAATTAATATAAGATATAAGGAACCAATTTTCTAATAACATACTCATTAATAATGTCACTTAATTGATATTTAAATTATCAGAAAATAATATTAGGCTCATAAATTTACTAAATGAATAAAATTTGTATTTAAAACTGTAAAATAAAATAAAATATTTCTTCTTATTTTAGCTGGATCATATCATCTGATGTTTAGAATCGATCTTTGTATTGTAAAACCTTCTTAGGCTGTTATGTGTCACAATATAAATAAACACAATACTAGAAAGATTGGTCGACTCCGCTTTAAATTGAAGACAATTGTGCTTTATATTTATTACAGTGCCAATTTAATGAAATTCAAATTAAATAATGTTATTATATGTTGTTATGAGTCATTTAACTGAAACAATCAGGAACAGTGAACATTATAAATAAATAAAGAATAAAATATTACAATACTTTCATTTTGGTACTGTTACTTTAAAAAAAGTTAAGCCTCATTATACAGCCTTTCTCATGGATTAGCCTCTCGCTAGTGTAGAGGGAATTGAATGAGATATCTAGTGCGTCCTGGTAGCACAACTGGCAAATGCACCGGCCCGGATAGCAGGAGATCCAGGTTCGATTCCTGGCTGGGACAGATAGATTTTTTTATTCTATTCCCTCTCATTAATTGTTCAAAATTT
>KZ809283.1:93701-108563 GCA_000696205.2 Oncopeltus fasciatus | reverse complement strand
TTCAATAATGTCTGATCACCCCCTATATATAAACAACTTGTATTTGTTAACTTGCAGGGACTGCATATAAAAAGTAGTTTCCCTGTAAGTTTTTAAAGATAGGCATAAATAAGAGCAAATCATTCTTGATCTGTTAAGCTTGAATAGGTTATGGGGGTAAGAGGTGATCACCGAGACTGATTCTAGACTGCTTTGGAGTGAATAACAGTGGAGGAAGCACTCAATATTCATAGTTGCATCCCAAATATTTTCTTTAATAAGCTTTTTTCATAAAAAAAAAATATTACTAAGCAAAGTATTATAATGCACTTTCAGTGTTTAATACATTAATAATAACAATCATTTACAATTATTCAATCTATTTAGTTTTTCAATTTTCAATTTGTCTTTCTCTAAACTTTCTTTCCACTATTTTGATTTTTGCTTACAATTAATTAATTAAACAGCTTACTATCAGAAGCTCAAGTAACCAATTTTGTTTTTGTAGTTTGTTTATGTTGTTTTTCAATAACATTTTTGTATTATTAAGAGAGCTCACAAAGCTTAAATACTTTCCTTTATACAGATTTTTCATACAAACATTATAAAATATAAATATTAGAACATAATATTTATACCTTTAATGTACCAAAATTATTTTTGTAATTCCAATAATAATTAAAAATTGGAAACTATCATCCAATTTGGGTTTTTTCTGAACCTTCCACTTTTTCTTTAGGATTATTCCCTAGTTTTACACCAGGGCTACATCGTTGATCTACTAGAGGTATGTTTATACTATTCCTCTTAGAAATGACTGGTTTGCCTTTGGTATGAAATAAGATGATATCTCACCCCCCCCCCTCCCCCATTCTGGATTGTGGTCTAAGGTGTAGATTTTTGAATGAATATTTAAATATGCTTATAAATGAGAGATGAAAATGTCAAATTAAATCTTATATCTCGGAGAGAGTATTTAGCACTGAACAATTGAAAAAAAAGGTCTCCATGGGTAAAGAGATGAGTAATCTAAGCAGATTTCCCATGTTTCTTGGAAGATTGACATAAAAGACAGTAAATGAGAAAATTTATTTAAAAGCCAAAGAGTGTAATGAGCGAAAAATGTATTACCAATAAGCTTTCCTCTAGACTGGCCAAGAAGTAGGAGTGGAGGAAGCGCTCACCAATCATAGTAACATTTGTAAATTTCTTTACTAATAAACTATTTTCATAAAAATATTATAGAAACTACATTTTTCACCTATTATCTCCTGTAGGCCTTTTCCTAACTCAAGTAATAAAGAAGATATTACGATGATTAAATTTAGTCTCCCCATTGACCCTTATTCTTTCTTAATAAATTTATCAATTTTAACCAAAAATGGATTCCTTCAAGGACTTGTACAAAAGACTAAATATAGAATTTCGATATTTGGAATGGCTTGATTCCCCTAATAATAAAAGTAGAGAGCACTTAACATGGTTCGAAACTGTCCGGAAACGAAGAGAGGGGGAAGGTCTCATCTATCATAGTTAAGTTTTTAAATACTTACTTTGATGAGCATTTTTTGTAAATATTTTATTTGGTTGTGGTATTTTATCCCACGTAAATTTTAAACAATTAATGAGAGGGAATAGAATAAAAAATCTATCTTTCCCAGCGCATAACTGGTAAAGTTAAAATCTATCTAATAAAATCTTCTAAAGAAGTAAAAATCTATCTAGTCCTAGTAGTATAACTGGTAAATGCACCGGCCCGGATAGCAGGGGATCCAGGTTCGATTCCTGGCTGGGACAGATAGATTTTTTATTCTATTCCCTCTCATTAATTGTTTTTTGTAAAAGTTTTATATTATGTTAATTTTATAAAATTATGTTTTCACTAATTGAGTTCAACAAACTCTTCTTCTAAATGCCCTCTCTCCTCATCGGGGTCCTTGACAAAAGAGTTTTGTTTTTTATAATCTGAAATGGATAGATAAATTTTAAATAAGAGCCTTAATTAATTTTTAATGGGAGGCCACAAAGTAAGAAATTCAAGAGGAGGGGCAGAATTATAGAAAGAATGTATTTTATTTTGAAAGTTTTTAATCATATAAAAACATTACAGCATTACACACTTGTGTAAACACACAAAAGTTTACCTTTTACCTTAAATAATGATTAATTTAACTTTTAATCGAAGGCCCTGCCATGGTAGTTGTGTGACATATGGAACTGTTTTTGATTTTTCATAATATTTTCAGAAGCAGGTTCCAGCTGCAACGAAACAACTTTCATCTGTGTGAAAAATTGTTCATTAGTCAATCGGTTTCTGATTGAGTTTTTCACTAATTTCATGGCTGTAAAAGTCTGTTCGCACTCATAAGTTTCTGGGCGTGAGCAATAATCTTTGGAAATTCAGCTTTTGGCAGTGCTCTATAAAAATCTAGTTTTGTGGAATCCAAGAACAATTGCTATAAATGGGAACTGCAATTAATTTCAATAATTTCCAACTGCAATTCTGCAGATACATTTTCCAGATCTATATTAAATGGCACCGAGAAAACCTCTAGCAATGATTGAATGTTCTTAAAATCTTGAAACCTAGTTTCAAATTCTGTTTGAAGTTTTTTCAATGCCTGACTAAATTCTTTTAGCTTGTTCCCACTCACTGGTGACCTGGATTTTAAACACGGAAAGTGAGTTAAATCGTTCTTCACCATGCAGTTATAAAGCAGAAAAAAGCTGAGTTTTAAATGATTTTAGAAAGACAACCCCAAGTCTCATCTCTAAATTGGTTCTTTCCTTGCAATTTTTTATTTAATTTGTTATAGTGTACGAGCTAATCGGTAAAAAATGCCAATAACCCTCAGCAGGCTGGTTTAAATACTCACGCAGGCCGCATTTTGCCCCTTCATAAGGGGAATAAATCCCCTATAGAAAATCATAGTTTATAAAATATAATTGGATTTTTATAATTTTTCATATGTGGGTTTGGTGAAGAATTGAAAATTCCTTTTCAAAAGTTGTGTTATGATACCCAAGGGAATCACTTTACTTTCTTATAGAAAGTCTGTTTAAAAACATAAAGTTCTCTTATTGTAATTCAACTTTAAAAAATAAATATATTTTATTTATGTTTATTTATTCATTTTAAATATATTTATTATTCANNNTATTCATTTTAAATATATTTATTATTCAATAAATAAAAATAAACACTATCTTCTCTAATTTTAAAGAAAAAATCACTTATGGTTTAGTGGTTCTCTTCTTTCTTCATTTCACCATTTTTTGCTATGATACCTCAATCTTGATCTCTTTTTACAAATATGGTATTATGCTATGACGTTATAGAGCAATTTACATAAAACATCCCCTTAGATCTCCTATGGCCTGAGGTGACTGGTCATCTAGGTTTTTGTTAGCCTGTGACCCTTGGACTCGTTTGCCCATAGGTCCCCTAAAGACTTCGTCCCTGCTTTCCATTCAAGGCTAAATATATATTGTAACTCTATAATTCAATACTTACAAATCTATTGGTATGTATATATTGATATATGAATATATTCCAATCATCAAAATAAGTTTATTAGGTGTACAAGTTTACCAGACTCATGAAGCCTAAATAGAAACAATCTTACTAAAACTCAATAATTCTACAACATTGAAAATAAATATTCAATGAGCTACTCTTTTTATTCATAAATATCTAATATAAATATATGATATATTAATTTTATTTTTTATAAGGAGCATAATTGAAATAATTTTTAAAACTTTGTTATTATGTATTTTTTGCACATCATTATATAGCCAAAACAAATTCTTATTACCTATTCAAATTGAAATAACTAGCAGAATAACTATTCATCAAATTACAATGACATCTCTGTTATTTGTAAGAGTCTGATCCTGATTCAACTACACCTGTATATGATGTTAATAATAACATTGATCGGTAACACCGATGATTGATGGGTTTGATCGAAATCCTTAATATATTTGGCAATGGATTTTATTTAAAAGCTGAAAAAGAAGTACTTTGGTACCAGGAGGCTACAATAGGAGACTATATTGAACTATACTAAGGTGCACAGTGATTTGTTAGTTTTTGTTGACACTGATTAAGTTAGACTAATTTATGATAATTTATTTGCTACCTGTCCACACTGGATTGTAAAGCTTTAATTTAGTCTTCAAGAAAGAAAAAACAATCACACATTTCAGCTTAAAAGCTGAATATCCTAACATAACAGAAGCTGCAAAAGGAGAACACAACAAGGTTTCTGTATGAAGTTCATTTCTTTATTTTTCACTTTTTTTGTAAGTTTTTACCAGTTTATCTAACCATTATAGTTCATTTAATTAATTAAATTAATTAATATTAAATCATAATATTTACTTTAAGTAACTGTCAAATATATTTTGTTATTATTTTTATAGTGATTGTGGTTTCTAAAATTGAAGATGCTTGTGAGAAGTTTATCTAATTTTATGCCAACAATAAGGATAAATATTTTATTTGGTTGTGGTTTATTTCCCATGTAAATTTTAAACAATTAATGAGAGGGAATAGAATAAAAAAATCTGTCTGTCCCAGCCAGGAATCGAACCTGGATCTCCTGCTATCTGGGCCGGCTTGCTTAACCATTACACCACCAGGACGAGTTAGATATCTCATTAAACTCCCTCTACTCTAGCGAGAGCCTTACTCACGAGAAAGACAAGAACTTCGTCTTAAACTCGAAGGAGCTGACATTGTCAAGCTATTTGTCGACTTGTCAAGTTATCTAGCTCGTCCTGGTGGTGTAATGGTTAAGCACGCCGGCCCGTATAGCAGGAGATCCAGGTTCGATTCCTGGCTGGAACAGATAGATTTTTTTATTCTATTCCCTCTCATTAATTGTTCAACAATAAGGATATCTCTTGTAATTCTACTTTACAGGCAAAAATATTTATGATTAGATTGAGCTTTTTCAAGGAGTTAACTATTTTTGGATGGATTAATTTTTAAAATTTGATAAAAACTATATATTTAATTGGATAATGATATTAGTTGTGGTATGTAATCCCACATTAAATTTTATACTAGAAATGCAAAGGGAGCCAGAAAAAAGTTTTTTCTGGCTCCCTTTGCATTTCTTGTATATATTTTATTGGTTTGTTTACTTCAGTAATATTTTACTTTTTTACTTCTTATCATATTTTATCCACGGTAAAACTACTATATATAGTTATTCCATTGGTTATTTGAATTTAAAATGATAATAAGTATGTTTTGGCTATTTACTTGTGTCTAAAAAATGTATGTTAAAAAAGCTTAAATTAAAACTGTAAATGATTCCTGTTAAAATTAAAATTAATATATAATGTATTTACTAAAAAATTGAAAAGGTAGTTAATTAAAACTTTTTAGTATGTTATGAGATTTTTTGAGTTGAAATAATACTGTGGTTGTCAAACTTTTTTGAAGTTTCTATGTAAGATTTTAATCAGGTCCCACTCCATGATAAGCTACTTTTACTGGTGCATTGAACACATTCTTGATTAACTAATTGTTAAAGCTAAATCCTAACCTATTGTTTCAGTTGCTTTGAATTATTCTAGTTAAATTTTAGTAATCCTTTATTATATAATATTTAAATGTAACATTTAAATAATCTTCTGAATAGTAAATTTTCAGTTTGGTTAGTTGGTTTCTCATTTTTTTCCAACGCTCATTATGTTTTTATTTTTGATATTTTTCTTCATGCATATTCATAACTAAGGATTATAAGACCTCTATCAAATGAGTAAAGCGAAATCCTCTCTCTTGTGATAGTGAAATTAATGAGATATTCTTTTTGGAAATGCTATTTAAACACTAGCTTTAGACTTAAGATTTTTCTAATAATTTGAAACCTCTTATTCACAGGTTGCCCTATCACATTGGGAGACGGCCCTAAAGTTGAGAGCGGAGCATGGTAAAGATGGAGAGCCACTAAAGAAAAGGCCAGTGATGCCACCACGTGCTGCCTTTGGATTTGCCACTGAGTTTAAGACAATGGCAGAGCTGCGAGCAGTGGCACTAGATTTGGATGCCATGCGCACACAAAGTCTTCTAATCTGCGAACGAGTACTTGGGCCATACCACAAGGACACACTCTTCCGGCTCATGTACCGAGGTGCTGCTTATGCTGATGATCTTCGCTACCAGAAGTGCATTGACCTTTGGCGAAGGGCTCTCGAGATCCGGGTAGAAAAGGATTCGGTGAGCCAAAACAGAAATTTTTTTCAGTTATGATAATTCATTTCATTGATAATAAAGAAACCAACACCCATGGTATAAATGCATATATTTTTGCAAAGCTTATGAATTCCACCACTATAATTTAAAATCACTATACAGGTAAGTAAGCATATCATAATATCATCCATAAGCATCCAATAAAAACATTACAGCATATTTATGAATGATAAAACAAAAAATGATATTCTTCTGTTCTTGACTTACTATTCTTATTGTAAGCAGCTGTTTTAGGGCTAAAGGTCAATAAATGAATAAATAAAATCTTTACTCAATCTTATATTTTCATCTTTTATCTTACCAATTTCATGGTCTTGTGGAAAGATTCAAGTTTTAATGTTTACATTGGTTTTTCTTCTAGCCAATTTTCTTTTGAGAAATCAAGCTATTCACATTTGTACCGTGATGTGACTTTTAAAAAAATTTTGATTTCTCTCTTATCCTATTTAGGAGAAGCTATCAGTGTGATCTATTTAGAATTATGCATATTTGTTTAGGAGAAAAGGCTTTCGATAATGAATAGCAATCAAAATGTCATTGGTTTTACAAAAAGAATAGAACACCCAAATAAAGAAGTAATGAATCTACAAAGAATATTGAAGTTTCAATATTTTTTCATGTTTTTTTTGACAGTTTTGAAACTGGTCGCCTAGAGTCAAATAAGAGAAGAAAGATACTAAGGGTAAAAGAGTGGGTACTAACTCACTAATACTAGGCTAGTACGGATGGGAGGGATTTGTTTTTACAAAGCAACACATGTTATTCGAGACTGTTATTCATTTAATTAGAGTCAGGATATATAATTAATGGGTGAAATATGGTACAACTATATTTTGACCGAAAGTGCGAGCAAGTGCGAATGTAGAGGAGTAACACGGAGTGAAATGGAAGGTGGGAGTAGAGATAAGGACAACAAAGATGTGATACGTCAGTCAGGACCTGCGATCTGTCTAGCCTAGGTTTTGGGATAGCAGTAATAGAGTTGACGACTTTTTGTCCTTATACATCTTGTGCTTTAACTTGTTAGTGAAAATCAGTGATCTTCTACAACAAAAATGTCACTCTTTCCTTTACTGATTTTCTATTATTTATTTTATTTTATTTTTTTTCATTATTCATAGTTTTTTCTCACTTCTTTATTTTAAATTTTTATTCGCTAAATTGTTTTTTGGAGGGGTTTTCCTTGAGTTGAACTTTTAAACCATGAGTCTATGTATATTTCTTAATTGCTTGTCTGTCTGATATGTTTACTGGTACTTTTGTTACTGTCACTTATTTGGATCTTGCTATAGAATATAATTATAGCTTACTTATAAGGTTTTGGTCTAATTATCATTTCGGATGTCTGATTTTGCTGTTAGGCTTTCAATACTATAATTGATATAGTATATTACATTATATATATAATATATAATGGCAATGAACTGTTTCTGAAAATTTTCCCTATCTTTCTTTTTGAAGTAGATTGTAATTGTATTTATTACTTGGGGTATTATGAATTTCTTATTGTGTATGTTTACTGGAACATTCATTTGACCCAGAAAATGCCTTATAGTTGACTAAATTTATTATAAAATTTGTAAAGTGAAAGGGCAATTTAGAATTTTTCTTTTTAAACAATTTTAATTACTCAGCCAATTCCTTAAATTAGCCAATAGTCAGAACATGCTCGATCTTAAAGGTATGAATTAAAATTTTAGTTTTATAAATTTGTTCAGTTGTAATATTGTTAAATTATTTTTAGAATTTTCAGAGTTAATCATATAAATAATTTTAAAGTATTTAAACTAAGTGAGAGTTTCATAAAGAAGTGCTGTGTTCCTGTTCAATAATGTCTGATCACCCCCCCACCACCCACCCCTTGTAGATATTATTGACTTTTGTGTTGTGTGATCAGAATTTTAATTTGGAAAGATGGTACTTTTCAAAGGTTTTTGTTCAATATGGGCATGTAGTGTAAAGAAGCTTGTTTTAATTAAAATGTATTCTGAAAATAGAGCTGGTCATGAGAGTTAAGTGGTAGTTATTTCTCACTCGAAGGAGATCCAGGTTCGAGTCCTGGCTGGGACAGATAGATTTTTATTCTATTCCCTCTCATTAATTGTTTGAAATTTACTTGGGATAATAAACCACAACTAAATTAATATTTATAAATGAAAATTTTAAAAAAAAGTAAATAACGAGAGTCGATAAATAGCTAGACAATGTCAGCTCCTTCGAGCATAAGACGATGTATTCGTCTTTCTCGTGGGTTAGGCTCTCGCTAGTGTGTTGGGAATTTAATAAGTTATCTAGCTCATCCCGGTGGTGTAATGGAAGCATACCGGCCCGGAAAGCAGGAGATCCAGGTTTGAGTCCTGGCTGGGACAGATAGATTTTTTATTCTATTCCCTTTCATGAATTGTTTGAAGTTTATGAGTGTTATATTTCAGCTGGTAATTAATTCAGAAGTAGCAAGTTGCATTTAGAAGTTATATATATTTACATTATTATTGTGTAAGTTATAAGATTTCCACTTGGTCATTATTCTATGTATTCCTTTATATATAGTTTAATCAATCAGCATTAATTGGGATAAGATATTTTCTTTTTGCTTTGTGTGTATAGAACTTTGTGTTGTGTAGATTATGTTGCTTGTGGATGTCCCAGAATTCAACACTGTGCCAACTTTAGCCACATTCAAATTTATTGCATTTAAGCATAGTGGACATGCCATTATTTTATACTTCTATATATACTTCTTGCTATAATAATTTTTTAAAAAGAGTTTTCAAGTTATTTGAAAAAGGTAATTCTTGTTTTCCCTTTTCTCCTGAGTTCTCCATGAGAAAAGGGAAATTCTTAAAATAAAATTATTTAAGATTTTAAAACAAATTTTAGACTCTTAAAGGAGACTGAATCATTAGTTCAACTAATAATTTGGAACTCAGTTACTTATCTGACCAAATTCCCTTTAAAATATCAATTGAATTTGAAGGTGTTATATAGATGATGTCGTCATTTCATTATCCTGTACAGAAGATGATTTAAAGAGACTACACTTGTCAACAGCTGCTATCACAACTTAAAACTTACATTATAATTAGAAATAAGGAGTGCTTAAATTGTCTGGATCTCAAAATCAAGAGGAAGGGGAGTACATTGCCCATGATTATAGTTTCCCATAATCATAGGCATTGTAAGGTATCAGGTTTGATTTTCATAATGGGTTGAAGTCTTAGAGTTCCTTTGACTGAAGAAAATTATAACTGAGAACTGAAATGCATTAATTATTTAGCTATTTCTGATGGCTTAAGGAGAAGATTCTTGATACGGTCTTTAAAAAAAAGAATCAAAAAATGGATTAAAAGAGATTGATTGAGAATGGTTTCAGAAGATTTTTCTTATTTAGATTGTCTTTATTTAGGTTAGTACAAAGTGAATGTCTGAAAACAAGACTTAAATAACTAACAATTTATGACTCTGAAGTGTAGAACACTTTGCTTTGATAAGGTATAATGAGTAGGCTTTTGATGTCCCAGTGGTAAACAACCTCATAAAAGGTTAAACCTTACATTACTAATCGTTTGTAAATAGGGATGAACATGGAAGAAGGGAACACCCTGAATCTTAAAGATGAAGCCAGCTTGTTCCAGTTGAAACCCTATTGTATCTGAAACAGATAAGGTGCCAGTATATACAGAGGTTGACTTGGGTAGGCAACGACCAGCTTAGGTAAGGAGCTTCTGGAAGTATTTATTACTGATTTTTAGGTTTTATGATCTAGATTTTGGGTATTTAATTAATAATAAATTTGGATGATTTTTGGCATGGTGGTTTTTACTAGGATTTTAATTATGCTAATCTAGAGTTTTTATTGCTTTTTTTTATTTATAACATTTAAGATTTTAAAATAATAAANAAATAATAAAAAAATTTATTTTTAAGGAATTTCATATTAAAAAGTTCAGTGTACATATATAGCTCTACAGCTTTTTAATTAATTGTTTTTTAAATATTCTTTTTATTTTCTTAATTCAATGATAGAAAATTGATATTTAAAAAATCTCAGTTTTTACAAATTTGATTCTGTTTAGTATTTTTTTAATGTTTTATTATAGTATTTATGTTCATGTTATTTTTGTATTGATGTTGAGGTATTGATCTCTAAAAAACTCTGCTAAAATGTATTGGCAATGGAGGTTATGATCTTTTTATTTGACTTTTCTTTCTGCTCTAATACTTATATTATAAATATTCAATCTTTAGCTAAATTATGTGGTTGGAAAAATATCATTATCCCCTTTTGAATAACCTAAAATGTATTGGTCACAATGTTTTCTTTTCTTACACAGAAGAAAAGTTTCATCTGGCATCCTAATATTAAGTTCATTTTTACTATGGTCATAGTTGGCTCTGTTGAATTTTGGAGTATTACCTTTCTAGTATCCAGTCATGCTAAATATTTTATGTAATAATGCTTATTCACTGTTATTTGATGCTTGCAGATTTTATACAGTGACACTTGCTTCACGGCTCAGGCCTTGGTCCGTTTGCTCGTTGATCTCAACCTTAAGAGCCGCATTGATATGGCTTCACACTCAGGCATACACCACGAGGATGAGCCACGTTTTGAGGATGTACATGCCACCTTCACACTGCTTGCTGATAAAATAGGTTACTGCAGAAAGCTTCTTGATGTGAGTGTAACTCTACTACTGTGTATGAGAACTGCAAATTCAGTAATCCACTCTGAAACATTAAATTATTGAATGTAATAGTGTGAATATAATACTATTTATTTTCGTACACATATACAATAAAATAACACAAGTTACTTTTCATCTTTAGGAATTATTTCTAAAGGTTTCCTGTGTACTAAAATCCAACTCTAATTTTATTTCACCTTATTTAAAAAAAAAATTAGGATCATTACTGGTAATGCAAATAGTAGGCATTATTATACTACACACTATGTCCATTGTTTGCATTGCATTAATGATAATATCCATTCACTCGTATAACTAATATTTAATTTTGTTCCAACGAAAAGTCAATGTTCATTTTGAGTTTTTAGCATAAAGCAGGTGAGTTACAATTTAGCTAGTATTTATGGACAATATTTAAAAATTATGATAATTAATAAGATGTAAAAAAATAAATAAATAAGATTAGCTGCATCTTTCATTTGTATTTATGAAATAAGTATTATTCATAATATGAAAGACAAAAAGTTTATAAATGTTGTTTGACTACTTTCCTCTCTGTCCTAGATCCGGCCAGTTTTCAAGAGACAACAGGAGAGTTTTGACCGAATACTTAAATGCCTCACTCACCTGATCTACCTGTTGGTGGAGACTGCCCGTACTGATGAGGAGCAAGAAATGGTGCGTGAGAGTGTACGAGCTTTAGTGCGTGCCAATCCACATTCTGCTTCTACTGGGGATACGCTTCTTCATCTCTGTGTGTCCCGACTAAACACAATCAAGAGTAATAACTTTGCCAATGATCTATTGGTAAGTCAACATATTGGTGATGCTTGTTGTATAATTGAACATAATTCTATTGCAAAATAAAAAGCTCATTTTAGATAAATTAACTAATTACAAAAGGTTCTTTAAGTGTTGAAGCTTGCTTATTTAACAAACTAAAAGAAGGGTTATCTTATCTATTTAAATTGTCAATTTTCTTTACTTCAAATTAACTTGCTTGTTGATGCTAATTTAATAAATATAAATGAAAGTCAAGTAAAGAATTAAGTAACATAATTATAGAAAGTTATTTAAAAGGATAAAGACCTCTTGTGAAGAGACAATAATTAATAAATCAAATGATCAACACATTTTGTTAATAATTAAATCAGTTTTTTAAAATTTATTTAGTTATAATACAATAGAATTGATGCTCCTTTTTTTTTTTACACTAGCTATGGAAGGAAAACAAGGAAAAGAACAGAGAAAATTGGTAAAAAGCTAGCTCCTTGAAAGGAGGAGTATTAGCAATTTTAAGATATAAAAGAATCTGCTTAATTTAGGAAAAATGAAAACAAATAGCATGTACTTCATACCAGTGGATGAATTATAGCTTTTTGATGTAGAAATATCAATTCCAAAGTTGGAAAGCCTCTTTCAATGCTTCTGGATAAGTCAACTTGCGTTCAAACACTTGTGCAGTTGTTGTTTTATGAGAGAGGTATGGAAATGGGTGTTGTATGACAGTTGGTACACAAATCTGATCAAACCCCATATCAATCCTAAGAATGTGACTTTTTCAGGATGGGCAATAATAAAAGAATTGCTCTTCATAGTTAAATAAATCAAAGTAAATCATGCTTAACAAAATAAATGCATATTACGAGTAATATCTGGGTTATGGCCAAGTAGAATTCATAAGATAAAGGCACACCTGGAACAGATTAAAAATGTATTGCTCATTTGAAAAATTGCCTAACAGTATTTTACCTAACTTCTTCATATCATATATAAATGTATGACTCAACTTTTTTTTTTTCAGTTAATACAGTGGAACCTACAAAATATTCATAGTTTGTTTTAATAGATTTTCTCTTAATTAATGTTTACTTTTAAAAAAACCAATGAGAGACTTAGAGCACCAAATTGTTTGCTTTTTTTTTTTTTTGTTATGTAGCTTCCAATATCTTCTAATAAATTTTGAACTGTTTTATGAACCTATTTTCATTACTTTTTTATTCAATTGTTTTTAAGTATGTTTTTAATTTTTTTTTACTGATATAGTATAATTAACCTTATTCGTTGAATCTTTAAACTACACATTTTTATTAGATATTTTTCAAATATTAAGCATTAAAATATATTTTCTCAATAAAATATTATTCATTCATTTAAATAAAAGATTTTTAGATAAATATTCTTAAAATTTTCATTATATATGTTTTTAAATACTTTTCTTTTTAAATTAAAGGTTATTAAATAAATTTAACTGTCAATATACAACGGACAGGAAATCACACCTTATTTCACTCATTTTGAATATTTTTATATTTGGTGACATTTTTGCATAATGTTTTAGCTTATCTTCCCGAGCATGCCAGTGATTAAGCTGTTATTGGAGTGTGGAGCACCAGTGAATGCTAGGAATGAGTCCAAATCTACGCCTTTACATGTTGCAGCCAACCCCTACAACTTTTACAGTCCTGTGAGTCTTTTCCTTCATTATTTATATTCCATACTTGTGAGTATGCCTATTTCTTACATTACTTTCCTACCTCTATTGTATATAGACAATATAGACAGAATTTTGATTGGGTTAAGGTTTTGATGTGGGGCTTTTACAGATCTTGAGTGTTTCAGAGCCCTCTTTAGCTATCAGTCTTTATGTGATCTTTTTTTGTTTTGAACCAGTGGACTGTTTTGTTAAAATGTTTTTTGTTTTGTAGAGCATTGGCATCACTTGGCTTAGCAGCTGACAATCATTGTTATTTTCGCCTATCCACACATGATATTAATTTATTTCCCTAATATTACATAAAACTTAAATAAAATTTAAACTAAATTAAATATTAATTGCTACAAATAATTTTCTGTTTACAGTTGGTGAAACTTTTACTGGATCATGGTGCGCATATAGACCAACCCAACCGTGCTCGAGACTGCCCCTACCTCCTAATTGCCTACAACCAGACTAATACCATTTGCCTAATTTCATACAGCAGTCTCAAGTGCCTCGCAGCCACTGCCGTTGTACAGTACCAGATTCCTTACAAAGGCCAGATACCTGCCACACTAGAGACATTTGTTGACTTTCATGATCCCACCCACTAGTCTGGTTCTTAACTAAAGTTATTTTTTGTGACCTCACTATCTAGTCTGAAGTTCCCTTCAGGGGTCAACCTATAATTTTCTTAAGGTAGATCTTTTCTCTTTGCTCCTCTATCTTGATGGATTCGTCCTTCTCTATGGAGAACTGTTTGAAATAGAATTAACTAACACCATTTATTGTTCCCTGTCTATATGTTACATCTAGTTTATCATTTACCTTCTAAGTGCTATGTAAATCATTCTTTACCATTAAAATCTAAATTTACTGCATTAAGGTATATTCTTCACGTCTGCGTTGTGAAAGAAGCATTGTCTCATATAGTTATTATCATGGATTCATGAAGTATGCATCTCTTATAAAGGTTGACATATTGCCAAGGGGTATGGCAAGAAATTTAATTAAGCTTAAACTTCTTTTCTTAAAGCATTTATGATCCTATTGAAGTGGTCAAAAATATATATTTAGAATGTGTTTTCTTAGTTAGGGTCTTATGTGGGAGGAGGTTTTTAAATCTTAAATCTTTATTAATATGTATCATTTTTTTAAAAGAATTAATTTAAAATCACTACTTGTGAGGATACCGGAATATTGATAACCACTATCCATTTTTAATTTGTTTTTTACTCTACTAGTCATAACAATAATTTTACTGGGAATATATTTAAAAAATAATAATAATAAACAAAGTTGGTGCAAATGTTTTTGTTTGATAGTGAAATTATTTTATTTTTATGAAAATAATTTTCCTGTCAAGCACTCTTTTTTAAGTTTACTATTTTGAGCTAATCACAATGTTTAAGGCAAATACTTTTTATAAAAATAAATTATTATTT
>KZ809283.1:63013-75078 GCA_000696205.2 Oncopeltus fasciatus | reverse complement strand
TTTATAAAATTTAAAATACATTATAAAAAATTAAAAAACATTTCAAGGAAAATATATTTGAGTATCTATCAATAAATTTCTTACTTCATCTGAAGTATAACCTGTTAATAAAAGAGATGTATTCCATATTGATATTGATATTTATGGCTTATCCAACGAATGATGTGATGCTTTCAATTTTAGGTGCTCTACAATTTCATACTTATTATGATTGATTTTATTATTAGTTACATGTAAGCCCTATAAAATTTATAAATAAACTTTTAGAAGAGAAAGAAGCTCTTCTAAAAAAAGAACTCACAAGCAAAATAAGTATGGAAAGATGATTTCTTAGAACTTTTGTGAAAACTATTTTTTGTTTATATTATTTTATAAAATGCATGCCATATATAATATAATAAATGGGTGTATAAAAAAATGACTATTTTATCAAATTTAAGATTTCAAAGGATTGGAAATTTTTTAACCCTATTTAATACTAGCCAATACTTAATAATCCCTTAAGTGCATTCTCTAAGATTGACAAATCCCTTTTGACTTTTTCAAAAAGAAAAAAAGTCTCACTTCAAATTATTTCTTTAGAAGAACAAACATTTCAGTTAATAGAGAATTTGTTGGGGTTCGGTCAAGGTTGATTTTTGGTAAATGTATTCTTATTATCTGTTGACATTTCGGCTTACTTCTTCAGGACTGTTGAAATACAATATCATAAGAAAAAAAATAGGAGGCAATCTGATCTCAAGACTGTCTGTGAATTCCTGAAAAACCAAATGAACAATATCATAGTAACCAGTGTTAATCGAAATCTACAGAAGTTGAAAAAGAGCAGTAGACTGTACCTCACGAACTTACCAATTAGCTAAGAGATTAGAAATTGTGAAAATTTTTTGAAAAACCCTTCTGATATGAGACAATTACTAGAAAAATAGGTGGCAAAATCCAAGTAAATTCTGATAACATGAAGGAATAAATACAAGTTTTGCATTTTTTTAAATTTTATTTTCAAAAATATTTTTCTAATGGATGCTCTTTGAATTCTGAACTTTAATGTGAACAATTGTAAGCAAGTTTGCCAGAGCATTAACCTGCTTTTATCAAACAAAAAGTAGTTTAATTCCAACAACATAATGCTCGTCCCCAGACTATCTGACGAGCCAAAAGTTTAAAGAACTTCATTGGTTCAAACTCTTGTCTCATCTACCTCCAAATAGTTCAGTCTTCACACAATCGGATTACTACTTGTTTCAATCCATGGCCTATTTTTTCAAGAGAAAAATTCATAATTTTGCGGTAGTTGAAATTACCCAAGAGTTCTTTGACAGCCACCACAAGGAATGGTATCAGGGTACCATCTTTGAGTATTAATTGTATTATCAAATATTTGGTATTGATGATTGATGATATTTTATATCAATATCAATGTATTGTATAATAACACAATTATTTGGTTTAAAACTTTCATTATTTTCTTTCAAATACCCATTTAGTAATCATATGCATGAAATAAAAAGCATTTAAAATAAACTTTGGAGCACTGGGTTAGTTGAAAAGATCTATTTGGGTCTCAGAAGTTTGATCTGCTGGTTTAAGCCAGCAGGAGTCCTGACTTGGACAGGCTTTTTTCAAGAATTAAAGTTCTTCCCAGAGTCGTGGATTTTAAGAGGATTCCTTCCCCTTTAATAGGATTTATTGAATAGGAAAGTAAGAAATGAGCATCCTATATTCTCCCTCCGAACATTACCAACATCTCTTCAAACAACATTATAAAGCATTATGATATCCTCATCTTGAGAATGACTATACAATTATTTGTTTATTTTCATTAGTTATTATTGTGGAGAGACTTGGAACTTTCCAAAGCTCAGGAGTTATGCAACTGAATGACAAATAATAATTGAGCCTCATTAAGGGCACTCTGAGATGTGCAGATTAAAGAAAGGTATTGGCATGAATCAACTTGCAAAGTTGAATACAGTGCAACCAAGATTATCTTTTTATGTGGCTAATGAAATTCTATTCAACCCATAAACCCTTTTGAGTATAGTTATTATAGGAAAGAAAAAAAATATATATGATTCTTCTGTTTCCAATTCTCATTCTGAAATAAAAGTGACCTGTGCTTAATCAAGAAATAATATTTGAAAAAATAAAATACAGTCCAACAAACTGCAAGAGTGTTCATTTTATTTTTCAAAACACTGTTTTAAAAATAGCTCAAGAGCTAATAGCTCACCAGTTATGTCTAAAGGTGATTATCCATGTAACATAGCAATAATTATGTCAAATTAGGTTTAAAACTAACCTGCAAGTTCCACAATTCTGTCCTCTAGAGGGACTAACAGTATATTTCCTCCATAGTTCGAAGTGATGGTGTCTGAGTCCTTTTGTTTGATGTAGGAGGAGTCTACTAAGATAACTGCATTGTTGTTTACTTCAATTTTATTTCTGCGAAGAAATAAACATACTTTGAGAATAGTTGGCTTCCAGCTGATATATTGAAAATTGATGAAAATAAATACACCAAATTAGAAGTGAGGTGGTGGTATAATATATGATAAAATATTATCTTTTGGATTAGAACTGAGAGAGCAGGAACATTGAGTATAAGATAAGAGAGAAATGGAGTTGGTATGTTTGTAAAATTTGATTAACAAGTCTCATTTCAATGAAATGTGAAAACCGTTTTGTTTTTAGTAATAGGTTCTACATTTTTTTGGTGAAGGAAGGGATAGAGGCCTCTGCATGAGATTTTTGTTGATGTCAACGGTTTGTTATTGTGAATGACAGAAACAAGGTGAAGTAGGTGGCTTAAGTAGGTCCCAACTTCAATTCAAAATTAAAGGAAGTGGTTTTTTTTTTTTAAAAATCAATTTATTAGAATTTTCTCATCATGTCCTCTAGTAAGAAGTCAAGGAAGGGAAGACAACCAACAGACTCACACTCCATGTATATTTGTGGCTTGGGGGATTAAAATTAAAATATGTCAGATCTGAAGGCTTTTTGTGGATTAAGGGCTTGTAAAATATCAACTGACTTTGAAAGGAAGATATTCCTTAAGGTAACAGGAGAAGAATAGTGTTAAGGAGGTTATTTATTATAATGTACTTAGTTATTTTCTCATAGTGAGGAAAAACGTCCTGAAAAGTAAGTTAGCCGAACTTACAGCAGAAATAAAGAGATAGTTTAGAATGGGGCATAATATACTATCTAAAGGGCCTAAAAGGATATTTATGAATATGGGGCTAAGCATCTTGATAAGTAATGATTGTTGAAGTACATAATATGATATGTGTATTATANGCAACTCTCATTATCTTGAGCGTAATAGTTAATTCTTGAAATATTGCATCACGGGATCTTATGTGCTTTTTATGAGACAGAACTCTATATCCATTATCTTCATCATATCCAAATATAAAACTCTTTGTATTATAAAACCTCTAGAAGACAACGTAACCTCATGTATGTTTATCTGTGTAAGTGAGTTATTTAAGTTTTAGTCACTGCTACCTAGTTTCTATTTCTGAATTATCCCTCCATAAGGATTTTATGTATTATTTAAAATATGGATCATGGTTCACCATACGTTGACAATGATGAAGTCAGTAAAAATCTTAAAATTGTAAAGTAAAAGGGGGTGTTTGTTGTAGTTCTCTACATCAAAGGAGTTAAGTTGGCTGAGAGATTAAAGGGCCAGGAGAAAGAGTCTGAGATTAGAAGAATCTGAATTAATGTTGAAGGTTGAACTTTATTGTTGAATTAATGATACTTAAGGTTGAAGGGGGTTTGTTGGTTTCAGGTAACCTATAACATCTGAGAACTGTGAAATTGAAGTTTGTGGAAAAAGGGTTATGTCGATTACTTTATTTTGAATTAAAGATTTAATATATAAAGTATTATCTATCGGCTCCTGACATGTCTAATTTCAAAGTGTAAACCCCTTACCAAAAACCCCATAACTTCTTTATATTGTTCATTAACTAAATTATACCTTTACTTCTTTTTTTATTTTTTATTTTATTTATAGTTTTAGCCGCCCTTTCAATCACTTAGGGTAATGGAGGGAGGGACTATCTACAAGTTGCCACCCCATTCTAATCACCCACGGCTCAGGAGAAACTTTTATTTATAAATAAAAGATTGACCTGGGCGGGATTTGAACCCGCAGTGTCAAGATTGCGAGTCCCGTACAGATCCCCTGAGCTACCCTGGTGTCCCTTATACCTTTACTTCAAAATCAACTTACAGACAAACCCATTTCAACATCAACACATTCACAAACTTATTCCTGCCCAATCAGAAACTCTGATGTAATCAGTGAGAATGACATACCTGCACTTCCTCTGTTTTTAACTCAATGTCCTAAGATCCCAGAGGGTTAAATTATAGCAATGACTTTTGATAAAATCTAAATAATCTAAATAAAAATTTAATTTGTGTCTGATTGAACAAAACAACATTTGTTCTTTCCTTGAGTTTTAAAGAACATGTAAATGAATAAAAATTAGCAATTCTGATTTAATTTCAGGTTAATGAAACCAATATTATTTATGTTTATTTTTGTTTGATTTTATTATTATTATTATTTATTCTATTTTTTATTTATATTTTGATTATTCATGTGTATGTGCTCTCTATTTCACTTCAGTAATGTTTTCGAGGAAATGATATTTGCTTATTAGAAAAAAAAAAATCTTTATGTCTTTTCAGACATAAGTTTAAAGGAACATAAACAGAAAGGAAATAATAAAAAATTACATTCCTTTCAATGTTATTTTATTTTAAATATTAATTACTGTAATAGTTATAGTACTTACAATTTTTTCACTTAATGCTGACGTTCTGACCAGTACAAAATCTTACATTTTGAATATCTGTCTATTTTACTATTTTCATTTAACTTCTATTTTAATTTACCTTAAACTTTAAACTATTATAAAATTAAAATCATAAACTCCCCTGTTTCAAAACTTTGAAAAATTTGTTTTCAAAACGAATAATCTAAAAATAAAAGTTTTAAAAATAAGTCTGTTTTATTCAAAATTTCTTGTAAATGTCTGCACGGATTTTGTTGAAATTTAGGATTTAGGTTCTATCTGTTCACACAATGTGCCTGTAATCCATTTACTCTAGGGAGATTAAATTAAGGGTACAATTTTAAAATTGCTCTATCAGCCATTTGTTATGCCTAAAGGCTTGGGAATATGGCCATTTTGACAAACACACTGATCTTAACATTTTTCATTCTCTTAATTTTTTTTTAAATTTCTGCAATGTTTATCATATAAAGAGATGTTTTTGTTGGGAAGGGTTAAAATTTTTGCGGAAATAATGAGTCCTCCGTGCCTTTTGTTTTATTCCTAGCTAGCTTATTACAGAGTCCAATTATACCTGTATAATTGCAAGCTGGTGGAGGTTCTCCATCAATGGTATGTGAAATAAATGAGAAACAGTCACAAAACTTCACAGTTCAATCATTTATTTTAACGCAGAGCACATTCAAGGCCTATGCCTCATCCTAAGCTAGTGTGCAAGCTGATCAAGGTGAACTCTCTCCAACCTCTGGCTGGGACGGAGCTGAGGACAATGCATAGGTCTTGAAAGCTCTTGTTTTAAAATGAACGTTTAAACTCTGAAATGTTTGAACTCTGTTTCTCATTTATATCACCAACTATTCATTGAGAACTTCCACCAGCCAGAAATTGTATTTATTTAAAGAAAATCTTCAGACTTATTAAAAAATAAGTAAATAAGAAAAATATATTGAAGTAAGCAGCGACTTTTAATGAAAACATTTTTGTAACAACTACAACAATGAACAACTTTCAATAATGAATTGATGAACTGATTTTGTCACAAAGGTCACACTTATGGATATATAATTATGTGAGGCTTGATTCATTTATATCAGGGAGACCTAAATATTAAAGAAAAAAAAGTTAAAATTCAACTTATTTCTTACTATGAGTCTAAAAAAGTTTTAGTTACTACATAATTTAAGTAATAGGTGGGTAATATAAATAAGAAATTTATTGTACTGATACTGGGATCCACAAACCAGCAGGTCGATTGTAAGCCTTGGGTAATAAATTAATGCTGCATTGCCAAATATAAAGGGGCGAGAAACAAATATAAGTTGATTAATTACTTAAAGCCAGCAAATAAAACAAACTTGGTTCAATTTTTCTGTTTAACTTTTCTGAAATAAATTAGATTGCATTATAAAAACTGAATATTGTGATCGTGAGAAATTTTACTATGAAATTAAATTTTTCATAAATTAAACATAAAAAAATCTGTCATACATATCAGTCAATGGGAGAAGCTGCTGGATACAGATGCCACGAGAAGAGGCAGCCTTGAGGAGCTCATTGGAAAGGTCTCCATTCATCGTCAAA
The DNA here is from genome assembly GCA_000696205.2 of Oncopeltus fasciatus. Classification (NCBI taxonomy): domain Eukaryota; kingdom Metazoa; phylum Arthropoda; class Insecta; order Hemiptera; family Lygaeidae; genus Oncopeltus; species Oncopeltus fasciatus. The sequence goes on along the minus strand of KZ809283.1, from coordinate 68,680 downwards.
AGCTTGTGAATGGGACTCCAGTGGAGATCATACAATATGCTTGCAATCATCTCTCCACGAAGTCTCGCAGAAACCTCTCTGGATAAGGTGAATGTCATCACCCCAATACTTGTAGTAAGGTTTCTTACATATGTTTGAAGAGTAGATTCTATTATGATACCTAAGAGGATAAGCAATATTTTAATTTTAAATTTCACTTAGAATATACTTAAAATCATTTCTTTAAACAATAAAAAAAAATATTCATAGAAAAATATAAAAAATTATTATTATTCAGGTTAAAGTTTTTCTAAATAAAGTGAATTAAGAATAAGTATTAAGCCATTATTTGAACTTCTTATTTTGCAACAAAACTTTTAGTAAGATCTGTTATTTTTTCTCAATTCAACTTAAGTTGAATATTGACGACAATGTGGGATGACAAGGGATTAGAAATAAGGGATGATGTGCTTTCCTGATAACCTTAAAAAGAACACTCCTAAAATGTTTTATAATACAAAATTGACTTCAGCACTTCAGTTCCCTATCAGCTAAACACTGTCAGCATGGTCTGTTTTCCATCTTTCCAAGAAAATTCTACAAACAGCATAATCAAAATATTTAAATTTTAAAATTTATGTTGAAAAGAGTTAGCAACTTGCGGTAGTGGTCACACACTGGCAACTATAAAATACTTTTAAAATGATTTATTATTAATTAAAATGATCATTTCAGTTCATAATCTGTAAAATTTATAATTATTTTTTTAAATGGTTTTAATACTTCTATTTACAATTAAGAAGGGAAAACTATTCAAGCATTTTTAGAGGAAGATTACAAAAAATTTAATATACTTTTCTCAAATTATGGAACAAATATGTAACACTTACCCAATACGAATACTTCATTGCACTCTGCATCAACTAGTGATGATATTATTGACTTCTGGGCCATATCTCCTCTAGAACAGCTGTCATACACAGACAAACCTTCAAGTCAAACAATTTTTTTTTATTAATACTTACATAAAAGTATTATTACATGGTTATTTAAATATAAATTTGGGTAATTATTTTAGTAAAAGGAAACATATTTTATCTGATCTCAGAACATGATGCCATTGCCATTCACAATCATCAAACTACACAAAACCCAAAATTTTTCTCTAAAGTAAAAGCTTTTTTCATTGAGTACTGCTTTTCAGGGCTGTATCCAATTAATATTAGAAATCAGGGACAAAAATGGAGCCTAGTGAAAGTAGCTATGTAGAGTGAAGTTTTTATGTATGTATGTATATATATTCCAATTTGTAAAGATTTTTTTATAACTATAATATAACTGTCTACTTACAATATCATTAAATAAGAACAAATAAAAAAAGAAAATCATATGAGATGAATATCATACCTACAGAAATGATATTAAGATGGTTTTAAATTGATTTAAAAGTACTTTTTCTTATTCAAATGAATGGCTTTTGTTTAATAAACTTTGTCAAGGATATTTTGAGTTATTATAATGTCAAATAATTTTGGACTGTGAATAGCAATTGGACAACTAATAGCAATATATCCATGAGTTAATAAGCTTGTAAAATAAGCATGAAATAAATTCATTTTCTTTTGACAGCTTGTCCCTCACAATTGATTATTTATTAGGGAAAAAAGTTATTCTTAAACATATTTTTGGTTTTAAATTAAAGGATTAAATTAAGCCTTTTAATTATCACATGGTTAATGAAGTAAATTGAACATCATATAGGGCTTGAACAAAACTTATTTTAACTGTTAAGGTGATGTTTGAAAGTCATATTCTATTAATGAAATGACTTTTAGAAGTTAAAAATCATTTACAATTTTATTTTGAATAAAACTATGGTTCTACAAAAAGCTTATGGTTTACTCATGCAGTTAGAGCATTTTCTGACTTGAGTGGATATGTCAAGAAAATGTTCAAAAACTCAACTTTATCACAGCCAGGATAAAAAAATTCACTACAGGAGCAATGGTATGCTCTAATAAAGCATTGCCAGTTGATGTGCACTCATAAAAAGAAAGAAAAGAGCAATGAGGATGAGAATATAAAATCACAATAAAATTTGGGATTTGTTATTAGTAATATTAATAATATTACATGTCTTCTTAAGATTTTGAAGAGCATAACGTTTTTGTTCGATAAGTTTTTTATTTTTTTAACTCTAGATTATTCTCAATCTCTCACAAATGTCTATGCAATGGAGAATCTACAAAATATTCTGAAGTATAACAATCTGTTATTATGAGTAACTTTGCTAGTTTGATAATTTTCAAGTATCAAAAATACAAGAAGAGAATAATAAGCGAGGGATAAATGTAAGGAACTAATTCCATTATTATTTTTATTTATTTTATTTTAAGAATTAGGCTTTTTGTCAATGGATGGAATGACCATACTTTGCTAATAGAAGAATGGAAGATTTAGAATTTTTATACCTAGTGTTAGCCCTGGGACGAGATTGTTAATTTTCACAGCATCCATGGATGTAATTATTGCTTGTATCAACTGAAGTCCATCTGGGTTAACAATGGAACAGTCCTTGCCAGAATGAGCCCCAATGATAGCTGGAAAAATAATAAAATTCTGTTAATTACCTGAGTGGTTAGTTTGAAGAGGTTAAAGGACAATCAGAAATAAATATTAACTTAGACTATTAAGCTTTTAGAAATGAATTACTTTTAAATTTTAAAGATGAACAGATAATTTTTGAATAGCATTTTTTAATTATGATCTCACCCCAGGAAGAAAATTGTACGTATTTTTCAGATTAATCTTAAGGTTTTTTATCCTTTGGAACATTGAAAGCATTTCAGTAGGCCATAAATTTTAGTTACTAATGGATTCGACTTTTTAGAGTTTCTATGTATGAATAACTCCACAGTCTTCAGAAATATTTATAGATTCTTCTTCTGGGCTTGACCTCATCGAAAAGTTGTTTTTTGTCAATCTTTCCCACATCCTAAGGGGCTTCTTCAGAACTGAATGGAGAATAAGGAATAAATTATCCATTCAGCCCTGAAGAAGCCATAACAAAATGTGTGAAAGCTTGGCAAAAAGCAACTTTTCGATATAGTCAAGCTCGGAAAAAGAATCACGAATAAACAAATCTTGCTAGTAAACGTGTATTTGTTGTGATTGAGTAAAGAAAACTAAAATTTCACATTTACAGCAGAAGATTGACAAATTTTATTGATTGACTAAAATAATTAATATAATAATTACTCTACATTACTCATTCATATTATGTTCATTTTAAGCTTTGTGGCACTTGGAATCTAGTAATATATTTTTCAAAATAAGATATTAAATTTCATAACTTCATTTTATAAACTTGACTAATTTCTCTCATTTAAAGTGTAAAATTCTTAAACATTAAATAAACAAATTTGACAGCTATATTAGATACATAAAACGTGTCAAATAATCTATGAGTCTAAAAACTGTTAAATAATTTCAGATCTAATACAGTCTTTTAAAATAATTTACAGATACATCTTGTTTATAGTAATCACCAATGCATCAATTTAAAATTGTGGATGTTCAGTTTTAATCACAGTTATTCTAGCTTTATTTCCTTGATTATTTTAGAGTATAACATGTGTATTTTTAGAATTTTATATAACACATTAATAACCATTATTTCTGGTCGAATGTTAATTAAATAAAAACTTTAGTGCTTATTGCCTAATGCTTGAAAAATAGTTTAAAAGAGATTCAATCGAAGCATTATGTTATAGAATAAATACATACAAAAATATCGGCTTTAAGAATAACTTATATTAAAATATAGCCTATTCTTAATTTAATAATTTATCTATTGCCTTAAAGCATGAAATTTATTAATCCATTTGTCATCTAAATGTGTCAGGATTAGTCAACCTTTAAGGTAAACAGTTATAAGAAAGCTGCCCCCCCCCCTCCAATATAATTCTTTGTGCCATAAATAAGTTTATTTCCTTTGGAAGTAAACAACAGTAATAAATCTGAAAAATCATTAACTCTCCCAATTCAATAATAGATATTTTATGTTTAATGACTAATTTTTCCTCTAAAATTTTTTTTTTTTTTTTAAATATACAAAAGAAGCAATAGTAACAAAAATCCATGAATACATTTTTCTCATATTTTCTGATTAAAAATGGCTTTTGACTAATGTATAGAGGAATTTAAAATCTCTTTTACTTTGAGACCCTTGTAATTATTTCAATTTTAACAAAGCTGGTTTTACATTTGTTTTACAAAGTTTCATCATAAATTAATTAAATTTAGTCATCATTTTAGACTACTTTACAAAAAAAAATGTACAAAAACTTTTTTCCAAATTTAGTAAACAATTTGATTAAAATTGATAATATATCTTTACATTCAGCAGTTTTTTTTTCTGAGCTTAAACTACTACATTTACTCTGAAAAAGGGATTGTTTTACGATTGTAATTAAGTGAAAATATCAAAACTTTGTTAACAACCATTTTGGGAAAAAAACATGGTCATTTTCAGATGCATTTGTTTATGCATACACTCATGCATTATCTGTTAATGAATCAGTACTGCCTCTAATGTTAAAGCATTAAATCTGAACAAACTGACTTGCAAAAAGTTTGTTATTGTTATTTTGGTTCATAAAAACAGTAGACATGTATTACAAACATAAAGGGGTCATTATGCCTCCCTGTTTACAGTAATGTAACACATTTAATTTTTCTAGATAGGCGGATTGAAGTAGCATATTTATGTTTATTCATAAAAAACAGACAAAGTTTCTTTAAGAGAAGAAATCATCTAATAATTAAAGGAACTAATCTATTTAATTTGACAATTTATAATTTAATTTTTTTTTTTATTTTATTTTTTTTTTTTTACCTCCACACTGAAAGGCACTAAGGAGGAAGAGAAAGAAGAAGATAATTTTATTTTTGATATAATAAAAAAAGAAGTGAAATTTGTTCAGTTTTAAGCAGAATTATGCTAAATAGTGAATATTTTACTAGAGCAAGATTGTTCTTTATTTGATCAACAGTCCCCCTTAAAAAAAAATCGCTAGCATGAGTGTAACACTAATATGTATATTGGAGCAATGCTTTTAGCTAACTTGGTAGTTATGTTTCAATTTAGTGCATTAAAATGAATTTTTAAATAATTATAATTAGTTTAAAATGATGATTATTGACTAGTAGATAGAAGAAGTATATTTGTTTTTCACAGTTTTTTTTTTCCCGACTCAACAGATAAATTATTTTTTCCCACCAATTTTAATATTTAAATGTATTACATTAAAAATAAAATATCACACATTTATGCATGATGATCCATTAAGAATCCAAAGGTTTTTGAATCAACAGTCATAAAAGAAGAAATTTTCTTGAGTACTACCTCTAACTTAAAATGCCATGAATCTACAATTTTTCCATAGAATCACAATTTATTAGCTTAACAACTGATTAAAGATATCAACAGGTAATATAACAATAAAATTATTTTTAGAATGTACAGCCAAATTCAATTTTATACTTTTCGTACTCACAAATTGAGATCTATACATTTGTTTATGACATTCTAGAAATTCCAATCCTTGAAAATATGTAAGAGTCATGAAGAATATATTTAATGAATTTAACTTTATATATATATATTTAATTAAAAAATATTAGATG
>KZ809283.1:39191-51251 GCA_000696205.2 Oncopeltus fasciatus | reverse complement strand
TATATATACATATATATTCATATATTGTTTTAACTTTCTGAGGAAATATTATCCTGCAATATCATTTCATTGAGTAAATGATTCCTTGAACCATGGGTATTACTAGAGCTTCCTATGGGTTTTACATTCATAACCATTAATGTAGCTAAAATAAAACCATGGAACCTCCCAAGAATAATACAGGTACCATTTGCTGAAAATTCACATAATATAATAATATCCTAAATGAACTTACTTAAACTTTTTTTTATTTATTTGATCTTTAAAAACAAGATAGTTAGCTCTAAAACTGTATTAGAGTTACCCGAGAGTAAATAGAAAAAAATTGTTTTTTTAAACTGCTTAAAAAATTTTATGGTAAATAATAATAATAATAATAATCCCAACCTGTGGGAGTGTGCCACTGACGAGAGAAGGAATGTCTTCACTAGTATAGCCAAGGGCTGAAAGTCCATTCTCTACTTTTAATGTGGACATGTATTCCTTCACAGTATCTGAAAGGATTCGACCTGCAATCAAAAACCCTACAATTTCTTCCTCTGACAATAAAAATGACATTTAAAGGGAATAAAAATATTTATAAGTATATGGACTTTTAATTATTTAAGTCCATAATTATTTATGTTTATATGCATGGATTAATAATGTTGTTATGTTATAACTTTGCATTGCTTTGACTTTTTAACAAACTGACTTAATAAGACTGACAAAAGGATAAAAAGGCATCAATATAGATTTCCTGAATGTGTAAATTATAATAAACTTAGGAACTAGTGATCAAATATAAAAAGTTTATGTTAGAGTGATGGAACAATGAAACCTCTTCTAATAAGTAGAGTTTGGGGTAAAATGCTGTTCTCCCCCATATAAAGATGTATTTGCATGGTTATAAGTTTCCATCTAATCTTCCCATAATTTTGGTTATGGATATTATTTTATCTATTCTTTTGTTTATTTTGTTTTATCTATTTTTTTTATTTTATCTGTTCTTTTATTTTACTTTTCCCTCCAAAAATATATATTTTTAAAGAATTAATTTATTAATAAAAATTCTTCAAGGGATCCTGCCATATCTATTTCATATTAATACAAATATATATTAGTTTCTCTTTTATTGTATTGGATTTGATGAGGTTCTAATTTCAATTAAGACGTATGGCTAAATGGTTTACTTCGTTTACATTTTTACTTTACCAAGTTTTTGTGTCATTCCTGGAAATTTTTTTTTCTTTATTTTAGTTATAATAACTAGTTATACAAAACCTATGAGGGGAATACTGCTGAAAGATTTTAAGAGCACTAAAGAGAGATTCTTCAGGTCAGTAAGAAAGGCAGTAAGTCTTCCCCACAACCTTTAGGTCATTCCTATGAAAGCTTAAAAGTTCTAAAACTGTGTTCTACCACAGCGATTGGCAATACAATAGGGCAGCAATACATTTAAAACATTCATATTCATTGCTTTAATGCAGCAATATTACATTTTTGATTAAATAATCACATTCCGTCATTTCAGATTCTTCCATTACAAGATCCAGTCATCTCACAGAAGAGTTGATAAAATTTATATATCCCTAGAGAACCAGGATTATTTACCCAATGATTTCCTAGAGGTTTCATAATTTTTTAGCTAGGTAAGGCATGGCTTTGTGTTCCTCTTCTATCTACCCATTTATTGATCCTAAAATTATAACTCCCAGATAGATATTTTAAAGTCAACTAAGATTTCTGCAACTTTACAGGTTTTTTTGAAAATGGTCATGTAGTGTCTGAAATGCTTTTTGTTTTGAAGTATGAAACATATTGCAAAGCAAAAAATTATTTAAAAAAAAATTTGATTACAATGAAATTTTGCAAACATATACATTTTAATAAGAAACCAGTTAATTAATAAATAAAAAAGATTAGTAAATGAAGTTTGTTTCATTTCTATATAAAAGTCCAATAGTCAGGGCTATTGATTCATTAAGTAAAACTTACCAGCATCACTCTGTTTGGCATTAGAGATATCAGTACCGAGAAGCTGCGCGGCCTCAAGATGACGGTCAGGGCAAGCTGCAGCTGTAAACCTGAATACAGCAGGAGCAGACATCACCACAGACAGCCCATGGGGGATTATAGGGTGAGCTTCACTGAAACATTAGGTATAATTTTATTTATTAAAAAGAAACATTGACCAATGAAGAAGAGTATCTTATAATTAAGGTAACCTCAATGTTAAATAATTAAAAGAATATCAGTTTGAATTAATAAAGATAGAATATTTACAGATTATTTTTTAAATGTAGGAACTGGAATATAAAGAAACAGTTGGCATTCACATAATGAGTTGAATTCACAGCTTATTGTTCATGTGCAATTTTTTTTTTGTACCAAATAGTGGAAAATCACAAGAGAAAAAGCGAGACACACTAGCTTTTATTTAAGTGGAATCTAAGTCCGTCAAAGTTATTCTGGAGCACATATGGGCTAAATTTAGGGAAACAGAAATTTGTCTTGGCCTAGTAAAAGCAGTCAGACAACATTTGTAAGGTAGTGTGCATAGAGTTAAGCAGGGTGGCCTCCTTTCTGATTGCTTTCCTTCAATCAAGGTCGATCAGTGCAGAATGTCCCAATGATCGCAGCAGCCTTGGCAGAGAAGGAGTATTTTTCTTTTCTTTTTCTTTTTTGCAGATGGTCAGGTTGTGGTTTTGGGGACCAGATTCACAGAATTCGGTAGGAAGTCAGCAATATAAATAAAATGGGTGGGTTTTGAGAATAAATTTTGAGAAAATAGATTATTTGGAGTAAGATCATACATAGAATGCACTGGAGGTTGATGACCAATCCTTAGGAGGGTTAGTAAGTTCATGTGGCTTGGGTTTGTTCTGAGTGAGGATTGCTCATGGGAAGCAGACAGGAAGAACTGAACCATAAGGTAAACATCATGCTCCATTCAAAGAAGAGTTTTCAGTTCTATAGTGGAGTTCTACACTATATTACAATATATGTTGAAGAAAGCTCCTATTGCTGAAAATGTGAACCAAATTATAGTGGATTCTTTATATAAGGCCTTATATTACAATTTCGATAATTTTTCAGTGAGGCATTTAAATAGAATATTCATCGAGAAATACTCATTGTCAGAGTTGTTGAAATATTGTAACCAGAGCCAGACTTCAACACAAATTTTCAAAGCATTGTTAGGTCAAGAAGTTTCCCTACCATATGCAATCTTCGGAGTAACAATATATCCAGAGAAACATAAACCAGAATATTGCCAGCTACAAAATGGACTTGTTGTCAACAAAACACCGCACAACATCTCGTACGAATTCAAAGAAGCAAGGGGATATGCTTATGTCAGTAACGCTGGCATACACCAGATGCATATCAATGAATGTTCACAGGAATCATTTGGTCAGGTTGTAGGAGCAATTTGTCATTACTGCAAAAAAGATGAATGGAAAATCACTATGAAAGATCAACAAGATAAAGAAAGACGCAAACTTTACCTAAATATTAAGAAAAAGCCGTGGCCAATTTTCTCTGATAAGAAATTCCAATTAACTCACTTACTAAAGAATGACATATTAAAAGTGACACACACAGAGATATTAAGGCAGTTTCCATCTAGATGGTTCATGGGCCAGAACAAATTTTCAAAGCATTGTTAGGTCAAGAAGTTTCCCTACCATATGCAATCTTCGGAGTAACAATATATCCAGAGAAACATAAACCAGAATATTGCCAATAATTTGTCATTACTGCAAAAAAGATGAATGGAAAATCACTATGAAAGATCAACAAGATAAAGAAAGACGCAAACTTTACCTAAATATTAAGAAAAAGCCGTGGCCAATTTTCTCTGATAAGAAATTCCAATTAACTCACTCACTAAAGAATGACATATTAAAAGTGACACACACAGAGATATTAAGGCAGTTTCCATCTAGATGGTTCATGGGCCAGAACAAATTTTCAAAGCATTGTTAGGTCAAGAAGTTTCCCTACCATATGCAATCTTCGGAGTAACAATATATCCAGAGAAACATAAACCAGAATATAGCCAGCTACAAAATGGACTTGTTGTCAACAAAACACCGCACAACATCTCGTACGAATTCAAAGAAGCAAGGGGATATGCTTATGTCAGTAACGCTGGCATACACTAGATGCATATCAATGAATGTTCACAGGAATCATTTGGTCAGGTTGTAGGAGCAATTTGTTATTACTGCAAAAAAGATGTATGGAAAATCACTACGAAAGATCAACAAGATAAAGAAAGACGCAAACTTTTCCTAAATATTAAGAAAAAGCCGTGGCCAATTTTCTCTGATAAGAAATTCCAATTAACTCACTCACTAAAGAATGACATATTAAAAGTGACATACACAGAGTTATTAAGGCAGTTTCCATCTAGATGGTTCATGGGCCAGAATAAATGCCTTAAAAACACTACTAACCAAACATGGCAACTTCCAAAACCCTTAATGATAGATCTCCCTGATACTATTGACCTTCATCCTGGAATATTTGAAGATGCATACAACATAAGAATGCTAGTTTGAGCACACTCTTTATTGAATCATAGTATTGCCTGGCTAGGTTACATGAAGGTTATATATATTGTTCCAATGAGGAAGTCACAACAGTCCTGACTTACAGTTCCAAGATATGAACAATAACTCAATTATAAAGAAGATGTTATATTTATAAATTGTAGGCTTTCCTACAACCCCCTCTCCATTATCTGATTTCAGCCAAAAAGTAATTAATTAATGAAAGTGATGTATAAATTTGTTCCCTTAATTTTTACGGAAGGGTATAATACAATATATACAATTCAGATTGAANTGGCTTACATTGTAAGCCATCTTCAGGGCTGTTGAAATACCTCATAAGAAAGCATGAGAAACACAAAATATTATATTTACATTATTATTACATAAACTTAAAGTTACTAAAAGTAATGTGATATGAAATATTTCAGAAAATAATTACAATATGTGTAGAAGATCCTACACCTCCTGTAGAAGATCACCTGGCTATCATGAAGGTGAGAAGGGACTTAGTCACTTGGAACAAATCTGTATGACTGACAGTTAAGGATTAGAAATCGGTTAAGGGTGGGGGATGTGAGGCGTTATTATAAGTGCAAAAATGAGGCGAATAGCTAGAACTTAAATAAAAGTTTATCTAAGATAGCTGCTATTAAAGAGCAATTAATATAATATTTGACTATGATAAGCAAAACAGTTGATTCTACATTATAAGATTATGTCATCATACAATTGATTATGTTCATCCAGCTTTAAAATAAGAATGATTGAGAAAATACTAATTGAATAATCGATGTAACTTTTTATATCATCCTCAAGATATATTCAAACATTAAAAATTAATTTTTAATATATGTCTAAACAAAAATTAGAAAAATTAAATAACTAATTTCACAAATATAAAAAAAATTAATTTGATAGGTTTTCAAAATAAAAAAAAAATAAAAAAATATAAANTATATATATATATATATATATATATATATATATATATATATATATATATATATATATATATATATATATATATATATATATATATATATATATATATATATATATATATATATATATATATATATATATATATATATATATATATATATATATATATATATATATATATATATATATATATATATATATATATATATATATATATATATATATATATATATATATATATATATATATATATATATATATATATATATATATATATATATATATATATATATATATATATATATATATATATATATATATATATATATATATATATATATATATATATATATATATATATATATATATATATATATATATATATATATATATATATATATATATATATATATATATATATATATATATATATATATATATATATATATATATATATATATATATATATATATATATATATATATATATATATATATATATATATATATATATATATATATATATATATATATATATATATATATATATATATATATATATATATATATATATATATATATATATATATATATATATATATATATATATATATATATATATATATATATATATATATATATATATATATATATATATATATATATATATATATATATATATATATATATATATATATATATATATATATATATATATATATATATATATATATATATATATATATATATATATATATATATATATATATATATATATATATATATATATATATATATATATATATATATATATATATATATATATATATATATATATATATATATATATATATATATATATATATATATATATATATATATATATATATATATATATATATATATATATATATATATATATATATATATATATATATATATATATATATATATATATATATATATATATATATATATATATATATATATATATATATATATATATATATATATATATATATATATATATATATATATATATATATATATATATATATATATATATATATATATATATATATATATATATATATATATATATATATATATATATATATATATATATATATATATATATATATATATATATATATATATATATATATATATATATATATATATATATATATATATATATATATATATATATATATATATATATATATATATATATATATATATATATATATATATATATATATATATATATATATATATATATATATATATATATATATATATATATATATATATATATATATATATATATATATATATATATATATATATATATATATATATATATATATATATATATATATATATATATATATATATATATATATATATATATATATATATATATATATATATATATATATATATATATATATATATATATATATATATATATATATATATATATATATATATATATATATATATATATATATATATATATATATATATATATATATATATATATATATATATATATATATATATATATATATATATATATATATATATATATATATATATATATATATATATATATATATATATATATATATATATATATATATATATATATATATATATATATATATATATATATATATATATATATATATATATATATATATATATATATATATATATATATATATATATATATATATATATATATATATATATATATATATATATATATATATATATATATATATATATATATATATATATATATATATATATATATATATATATATATATATATATATATATATATATATATATATATATATATATATATATATATATATATATATATATATATATATATATATATATATAACTGAACTTATCATTCCTATGTAATGGGTAAATCTACTCCTCTCATTTTAAAAAATAACAAAATTTAATAAATTTCCTTTAAAATTTCAGCAATCAGACATAATGAAAAATAAGCAAGAAAATAGATATGGCAAAATTTATGGATAAAAGTTGTACCCAATAAAACTAAAATAACAAATTTGATAAATCCAAATAGAAGTGTGAATTCATTTAATTAACATGGTGGAATGAATTCCTAAATCATTAAACCATAATAACACCATAATGGAGAATGTTAATATTTAACCCTATATCCAATAATTTTTTCAATATATAGAAGCTAGATAGCAATATAACTAGCTTATATTATTTTTACTTCAAGTTTCAATGAATTGCAAGAAAAGACAGGTAGTTTTTGAAAACTTAGTAAATGTGTATGAGAGTGGAATAATGATAAGAGAGACTTGGGTGAGAAAAAAAAAAAAAAAATGCTTGGCAGTAACATACAACAAATCAATAAGTATATAAAAGTATTTTTATACTACATTATTAGTTAAACTTTCATCAGCTATGTTATTTTGGACACATTTATAACCTGGTGTAAAATTAATAACAAATTACTTTATAATTATATACATGACCAATCATGTAATCATATTGTTGTTACTGCTCTGCAGTTATTTGTTCAGTTTTCTTCTTCCTGACATACCGTGCTGATAAAAATAAGGCACAACTAAGCACCTTCTGTAAAGTGTGAAAGGCTTCTCTATTTATCTATCCAAATAAATTTTTCTAATATTTGTTTTATGTTTATTATTTCCAAATTATTATTTAAATCCAGACATAGTCCTAAGGTCAAAATTGCAAAAGTGACTTAAAAATAAGGATTATGTCCAAACAATACTTCATATCAAAAATATATTTATTATTAACAGAGTATAAATGTTAACATATTGAGCTTTATTGAAAAATGTTCCATTGAGTAAGAAGACAAGTTCCAATGAACATATTAGTTACTAAAAACTTATTTGACATAATATAAAAAAATATATCTATAAATTAATGAGCAAATTTTGTCCTATAAAAAATTAACACCTATCATNATATGTATATATATATTTGTAGGAAATCAAATTGCCTATTCCTCTCATAAAATCCTTAGAAGACGATTTCTTAACCACATTTTTTTCATTTGATAGATATTTTAAATAGAATGGAATAAACAAACAAATGGTGTTATTGGAGAAATTCTTAGTAAATGTTTGATAGAGAAAAGTATTTTCAGGTCCAAAAAACTAATTCAGAATCGTGTAATTTAAATTGAATTTGTAACAGTATTTCAACCCCATTTGAATTGAACCTTAAGAAAAATAAAGAAAAACTTTTCATAAAACAAATCACAACTGTACATTTATGTAATAGACTATATTACACAATAAATAATAAAACCTCTACATAGAATAATAAATTTTTAACATAAGCAATTGTGGGAATGGCATTGATGATGTCTTACAATAACAAGATACAATTGGGGGAAGCAGAGATATTATAAACAATAATTATTTAACAATTTTTTAGTGCAAGGAAACAGAATAAAAAATCTAACTGTCCCAGCCAGGACAGGTTAGACTCTCGACACTAGTGTGGGGAATTTAATAACTTATCAGACTTGTCTCAGTAGCAAAAATGGAAAATGCACCGGCCCAGATAGCAGACCCAGGTTCGTATCCTGGCTGGGACAGTTAGATTTTTTATTCTGTTCCCTTGCACTAAAAATTGTTAAAATTTATGTGGGATTAAATACCACAAAAAATAATGTTTATAATAATTATTTAAGCTTGATACAAATGATTAGCTATCCAATAGTTTAAAAAATACCAAACAAATAATTAAAATTTTATATTTACCTGTATCCTTCTGGATGAAATGACTTGACATTACCAGAGATAGGGTAAGACAAACCATGGCAAAGATGTACTCCCGCATTGCCGAACCCAACACCAGCCATAGTCGATGCCAAGTGCATATTTGATCGAGCTTCCTCATCAGTTGCATCATAGACTGCCCTAGAATACAAATAAATTATATAGAGCATCACTCAAAACTTAATTTTTAGTATAATGGCACAGTTCAATTTTCAGGTTGTACGTTCATACATATTCCAGTCCTTTCTAACAATCAAGTAATATGAGGTTGTCCCTTCCAGAGCTTGGGTCTGCTAGAGCTTTTCCGCCCCATCTCCCTTCTTCTGCTCCAGTCCAGTCCTTGTTTCTTGAATGCCTCTTGCACACTTTCTTCCCAGGAGATCCTGGGTCTTTATCTAAGTCATCTGCCCTTCATTCAGGACTTCTTGTGTTTCTGTCCTTCTCCATCCTAAGTAGAAGTCCAAACCATTTTAGCTTATCTCCCTTCAAGATAGTTTTGGCATGCGTGGCCTCGAGATCGACTTGAATGTTAGAGTTGCAAATTGTCCTATCTAGTCTCACTTACACTCTTCACATACAACTCATCTTAATAGATTGGACTTGGACCTTGTCCAGGATTGTGAGGAAAGCCTGGTAGCTTTGTTTTGTTGGAGATCTCTCTTCGATTGAGGAAACCTTTATTGACTTGGGAAAAAAATTCTTCTATCTACTCTCAATCGCAGCCACACTTCCTCCTCAATGTAGCCACTTTTGTTAAGATAAGCACACAAGTATTTAAAGCTTGTAACTTGGTCTATCAATCTCTTTCCATTTACTCTGAATATTCCTATTACCCTTCCAACAATTTGTCTACACTTAGTTTTGCCAGGGTTTATGCCCAAGTTGTCAAGCCCCTCTTTGTCTTATCTGAAGATCATGGTTATTAGCAGCTATCATTAATATGCCATTTTAAAATATAAACAGGGCGTAAATGGAGGGCTGCATCCTCCTACGTATAAAAACTAAGTTCATAAGGCTTGGCTCCTTTCAAGCCAGATCTAGTATTAGAATAAAATAAATATTATTTTAGATACAGCCTTGGCTCTTCTCAAACCAGCTTCAGTATCAGAATTTTAAAAAATTGGCTCAAGCTGCAGCCTTAGCATATTCTTAGATTCATCTAGAATTTTGAGGAGAGTTCCTTATGGTTCCTTATTTGTCTAGAATACTTCGAGACAAAGTATTCCTTTCTAACTCTGTGAAATCATACTGACACATTCTTAACCTTCTGAATGGATTTATCCATGATTTGGCATAGGGTGAAAATCAAATCCTTGGTGCTTCTTTAAGCTCTGAAAACAAACTGCTGCTCTCCAGTCTGACTGTTGATGACTCTTTTGACTTTTACTTCTGGGATTCATGAGTATATTGCTGGAAAACTTTACTTTGCAATGATATACCTCGATGACCATAGCAATATCAATTATATCTTCTTTTTTTTGTAGATAGGTTTATAATTACCTCCGAGTGTTCATTGGGATACTGAAACCTATCCTGCAACATTCTTTGGTGGCTGATGATTGTGTATTGACAACAAAACCAGTCATTAATTTTAGTATTAGTTATAGTTATTTCACTACTACTATGCTGTAGAAGATAACTGCTTACCGCTTAAAATACTTCTTGATGATCTGTAGGGCACAACGAGCCCAGACATCAGATACAGGGTTGGCACCCTGGTAGGCAGGTCTGAGAAGTGGATCAGAGGGGCAAGGTGATCGAGCATTGTAAGGGATAGCAGTGAATGACTCAAGTGCATGGCAGAATACATCAAACCTGTAATTAAACTAACTGTCACTTGCATGTCCCGGAAAATCCAGAAATCTTCCTGTGATTTACAACCAGAGGAAATTTTCTGAATTTTTAGCATTACATTTAATTACTACTCAAATAATAGTATTAATCAATATTAATAGTGAATTAAATTAATTAAAAAAATCAAAAAATTATAGCTGTGGAAAATGATGATACATACAATTACATTTTAATCACTTTATGCCAAGATCTTTGTACATTAAAGGGAAATGTAAGGCTAATTTAAATCTTGGATGAAAATGGACTTTGACAGATGGTCTACAGATTATCAGTTGCCAAGACTTCTGGAATGCCTGAGATCTTCTAGAAGACTTTAAGAGAATCCTCAAAGAGCTGAGCCAAGTCTTCCTCAGATTGCTCCCTCGGAGCAAGCTTTGTTATGCGGTGCTGAAACGGAAATTGGAAACAGTAAAATATTTAAGTATATAATAGTACTGTGAATAATTCAACCATGATTTCACTAGGATATTTTAATTCATTTATTTTATTTTGTATTTGTAACATAACACCTTTTCTTCTTTTAAATTAAGCTTCACTAGCATAAGGCATTCTTTTTTGGTATTCCAGGTATTTGAATACACTAAGAACATTTCGTAAAACTAATATTAAAAAAGTTAAAATAAAACATATAATTTCACAAAGTTTGAAATTTATTTAAAGGTACATCATATGAGCATTATTGTTTACAAAGGCTATATTCGCCATTTTTTGCATGAAAGTTAAAGTAAACATGAAGGCAATCGGTCCGACAGAAGGCAAGGGTCCTTCAGCTATAGCCACAAATTATATGATGTGTAGTGGAACAGAGAGATAATATATTATTTTAATTCTCAGTAAAATTTTGAATTTGAAATAGCGAAACTGTAAATAAGCTGTAACTTTCTATTATATATATATATA
>KZ809283.1:3954-34811 GCA_000696205.2 Oncopeltus fasciatus | reverse complement strand
TATTTTTATTTTATTAATTTATTATGTTCTTATTTTGAAGTCCTTAGTGATACTAAATTACTTCAAAAAAATTATTTCATTACCTATCAGGTTAGTTTATGAGTAAGATTTACTGCCAATTAATCTTGATCAGAATATGAAGAATAAAGTTAAAGAAGGTTAAAGTTGAGTGAATATGTCTTCTCAGAATAATTACCAAATTATTATTTTTTTTCAGGGGAGTTCAAAATGTCGCCTTAAACATGTTTTTGAATAATTTCCAATAAAATTTATCTATTTCTATATTTAGCAGTAAGAATTGGATAGAATGAAGAAATGTGAGATATGTACACTGTGACACTTTTTTACTCTTTAAATATGGATATTATTAGTCCATAAATAAAAAATAATTATTTTTGTTTTTTTAAATACATTTTGGGAGAGAATTTTTTCTTTACCTCCCCTCCTCTTACAATCCATATTTGTAATTTACTGAAAAACCCTTACCTGCGATTAGTGGTTTGAGGGGGACAGTTACTGGTTTACCCTTTCCGATAGGTGCATTCACATAATCTAAGAACTCTGCTGATGGGTCAGAATAGTAGAGGTTAGCAGCTTTGCAAGTATCTATCACGGACCCACCACCTACCGCAATGAAAGAATCAAAGCTATTTGCCTTCACAAACTTAATAGCTTCATCAAAACTGAAACAAATATTAAGTTAAAAATTAGGGGTGTCCTTAAAAAAGAAATACCAAAATCATTATATTAAGAGAATTGATTGCCCAATACTGATATATAAATATATATATTTATAAGCAAGGAAACACATATATACTTTCCAACACATATAGTCATCCACAAGAGTGCAATGCTATTGGTGCTTGTGTGTGGGTGGGAGTAACAACTCGGAAATAAATAAATCCTGCATACCGAAAATATAAAAAGCAGGTTTGTCAATGAGATCCTTATTTTATATTTTATTTGAGAAGGTTTTGTTTGTCTTTGAATAATATGGAAGGGCTTGAATGACAATTGATTAAACAATTGTCAAAACTTTTAGTAGTCACTAAAACTGGAGAAATAAAAAGTGAAGAATAAATATGACACTGTGCACTTAATAAATTCAGTGGTTTGAAACATATATTGGTTAAAGCTGATATAACATGAATTTATAAAATATCTTGGAAAACTGATAATTTTAGAAATACATGTTAGGAAATAATTGACATAAAATATCACACAACTGTTTTCTTATAAAATTATGTCTCCTTTCATGGTCTTGTTTTCTAAATAAAAAAATATGAGGGAAGAGTTTTTAAGAAACTTTTACTTGCATAATTTAAAACGTGGGGAAATAATGATTGACGAATGATAAAATAATTTATTCTTAATTTTATAAATATTATTTTTTGTGGTATATAATCCCAGGTAAATTTTAACAATTTTTAGTGCAAGGGAACAGAATAAAAAATCTAACTGTCCCAGCCAGGACTCCAACCTGGATCTCCTGCTATCCGGGCCGGTGCATTTTACACTTATGCTACCTCGACAAGTCAGATAAGTTATTAAATTCCCCGCACTAGTGTCCCGGTAGCATAAGTGGAAAATGCACTGGCCCGGATAGCAGGATATCTTTAGGATACACCTAAAATAATATTGCTACAGAATGAGGTGGTCAAATTATCTGATTAGGAAATTACACATACAATCTGCCCATCCTGAGAGTAGATGGTTTTTTTGAGCCAACATGGCTGAGCTAGAATTCGAGGACAGGCCATGACTGAGGGTGAAATGTTTACGTATTATTCTTTATGATACTGTTATATCAACAAACACCAAATTTTGTATTACTACAAAAACTTCAGTGTAATTTATTCATGTAAGACCACATTAGCAAGTAATGATTTAAAAAAAAAATATATTCTTAATGATAAGCTAATATTTATAAGTTTGAAAAATGTTTCAGAAGCATTTCAGTTACCTCTTATCAGTAGGTTCTACACGAACAGAATCATATACTTTGTAGTTTATTTTATTTCTTGATAACGAGTCCAGAACTGCCTTGGTTGGTGGGAGTTTAGCCACAAAGGGATCGGTCATGACACATACATTCTTTGCATTCATGTTCACCATGTCCTGTCCAATTTCTCTCGTGACCCCTGGACCGTAGCGGATGGTTGAGCAAGCCATCTGTATTAAAACAACCAAAAATGAGAGTGGATGAAGTAAGTGAATAATGGAAGCAGTTTCATTAAATCTTGAAAACTGTAAAAATAAGATATTGTCTGGGTCGTAATAGAGACTAATTATTAGATATAGTAAAGGTTGACTTGCCTCAAAAGCATAGTCTGTCTTAGGTAGACTCTGAGTTGAGGCTGAGTTCCTCCCTGAAAATATCACAGGTCCACCATGTGAATGAGCTGGACATTTGCATCTAGAATAAATAGTAAATATAAAATTATTTTATTCATGTTAGATACAAAATAATGCTTGATGAATTTGTGGAAGATATTTGGGGTTCAATCAGAAAATCAAAACTCCAACAAAGATTATTAGAGCACTTATTGGTATACTATAATCATTGTGTATTAGGTGTTGGAGAAACCTTTTCCTACCAACTTAGAAACAAATATACTAGTAATAAATATCTAAGTATTATTATTCATTTTATGGTTGAATTCTGACCTAAAATGAAATAGTATAATTGACAAAGAGCCAATTTTACACAAAATAAAAAATTATAAATGCTGTTCACGTAGGCTTCCACAGTCATCAGATGTATGTAAAGTTTTTTCCGAGAGCTCGGCAACCATCAAAAACTTTACACGGTCCAACCCGGAAAAAACTTTACATACATTATAAATGCTAATAAATTGGATAATATGAATTTTTCAAAATCGATGTAATAGTTTTAGGTTACATAAATTAGTAAGTTATTAATAAATAAAGTATAAGCATAAAGAATAAATACAAAACGCCTGTCTCATTAACTGTGTAAATTAAACCATGTCTTCAGCATGATTATTGAATATATTTATAAGAAATTTTAATTTCATGTAAACATGACAGTATTTTGGGACTAGAAAAATTTAAATTTTAATCAAGCATAAAATTTCACATAATTCAAATAATAATTACTTCCAAGACACAATCTTTAACAATTAAATTTTACACACTCATGTATAAATTATAGGGACTATCCTTTTATGTTACTAGCCAGTAGAAATGGAAAAATATTAAGAACATTTTTTAATATCTCTTGAGAAAAATCCAAATAACTAAAACACTTCTGTATTGGATAAAATAATAAAGCGGGCTAGGTTGGTTTCTAAATTTTAAAAAGGAAATTTTTTTTTTTGTAGCTGTCAGAACATTAGTACAGCTTTTACAAAATAAGGCAATGACTTAAGGATCCTCAGCTTAGGATCTTAAATCCTGATGTAGTTTTCCAGAAAAAATAGTCCTAGAAGAAAGCTATTTTGAAAATAGTGTTCTCCAATGAGTTAACTTTTTATTTAACCTGTTTCAGATTGTTCACTTAGGTTCCCACAGTATCCAAAAATATTTACGGATTCTTTTTCTGGAGTTGACTGTGTCAAAAAGTTGTTTGTAGCCGAGCTTTTGCACATTCGATGATGGCTTCTTTAGGGCAGAATAGAGAATAAATAGAGCTCATTCTCTATTCTGAGCAGAAGCTCAGAGAAAAAAAAGAAACTTCAACATTGTCAAACATGGAAGAAGAATCTATGACTGTACCAGATTTTAAAAATGTATCCCACATGTAAAAATGTATGTAAAACTTCATTTTTCTGAATAAAACTTCATATAGCAAACAGAAAAATGACCACATACCTTCTCCATAGCCTATTGGACTGTTAAAAAAAAAAAAATTTTAACAGTCCAATAGGTTATGGAGAAGGTATGTGGTCATCACGCTATTAAGGCTGCCTGATTATTTTTCTCATCCAATGAGGAATGGTTCCAAATTAGGGCTGGGTGTTCTCTACGAGTACACCAGGAATCCTCTGGGCCAATACAAACAGAAGCACAGGAAGAAAGAAAAAACAACAATTGTGCACTGTGAGCATTGAACCTGGAATCTTTGGCTCAGGAATCCACTACCTTAACCGCCAGATCCAAATGCCCCAGTTAACTCTATAGCATTATTATTTTAGGAAGAGACCTTAAGGGAATTTCACTTTACTAGCTTTATTCATTAGCAAAATGACACTAGCAATGGCCTT
Source organism: Oncopeltus fasciatus (assembly GCA_000696205.2). Classification (NCBI taxonomy): domain Eukaryota; kingdom Metazoa; phylum Arthropoda; class Insecta; order Hemiptera; family Lygaeidae; genus Oncopeltus; species Oncopeltus fasciatus. The sequence continues at coordinate 30,585 of KZ809283.1, read as the reverse complement.
CTTGAGCATGTGAATATGCATGCACCCTGAATAAAGAAAAAAAAAAAGCCAAGAATAGCTAGCAAATGTACTAATTTTTTTTCTTCGAAACATTTTTGAAATATCTATTTTACATGAATGTTTTTATCATATAAGTTAAATGAATTATTAACTAGTATGAATTGATATGGCCAAAATTATGTTTTTGTTTCCTCCTTAAGTCTATTAATAAGTTTTTAAGTCACAATTTTTTTATTCTCTTATCAGCCTTAGGACTGGAGAAACTTGTTTATAAATTACTCAATAAACAGAGACTCACGTTGATGATGTTATAGTTTGCATCAATTCAAAAATTCGTTTTCTGGATGTCATTTTAATACAGAAGGATGAAATGTATGAAGGCGAAGAGGCAACCAACGTATGTAGATTTGGACTGATTGTTTTCCCACTTGACCTTCCAGTTGACCGACCAAACAAACTGATAACGTTACGTCACATTGGTGATAAGTGTGCTGTCATGTCAGTCCCGCCAATTTCTTAAATTCTCTTTCACGGATGTAAAAATCCATAAAAATCTCTTCTCAACGATATTTTTTTTTTCAAGTGTCTATAAATGTTTGTATATATTTTATAAATCAATTGAATTTTTCATTCGATTAATGAAGCTAAAGTTGAATCCTTTATATAACTTTCCCCATCATGACTGGATGAAATAGAGGAAACTGAACTATCAGACAACTTTATTCACATTTTTCTTGAGAGTTTTCCAAAAATGGATATACACACACATTCAAGTACTTAATTTTTTAATTATCTTTAAAATGCTATTGAATATGAACGTGAGAAAATTACATTTCAAGTCACCTTTCAAATTAAAGAATGTCCATAACACTGATAACAGTAATAAGAAAAAAATAATAATTCGATTTGTTCTTCCACCAAATCCCCCCTCATTCTGACTAAAGTTGTACAATATAAAATATGATTCTTTTGTTAATTACATGAGCCAATCCTACAGAAATGTAAGGTTTGGTAATAACGTAAAAACGGACCATTTTAGAAAAAAAAATAGTAACTACTAAATTTTTAACATTATATATAGACTCATGGGATCTTGAAATAGTCATGAAAATGGGATCTAATTGACACGACGTCCCCTCTCGCCTTCATGATAGCTCTGAAGATGACTTCCAATGTAAGCCGAAACGTTGTCCGTTAATTTAAAAAATACACATTTTTAAAATATGTATTTTTTTGGATCTACCTTGACCGAACCCCAACAAAAAACATCTAATAATGAAGTATTGAATATGTCCTGAGCCATGGATGTTTAGGATAGGATAGCAACCTATAGAAAGCCCGTTAAATGTGAGTACATTTCAAATAAGAGAAGGCTAAAAAAAAAAAAAAATTTTATTTACTTCCTATTTGTTCTTCAATTTCTATCTTTATTTCGAAACTACCATTAATGGAAATTAAAGTATTTTAAATATTTAATTTGGTTGTGGTATTTTATCCCACGTAGATTTCAAACAATTAATGAGAGGGAATAGAATATAAAAAACTATCTGTCCCAGCCAGGAATCGAACCTGGATCTCCTGCTATCCGGGCCGGTGTACTTGCCAGTTATACTACCAGGACGCGTTAGTTGTCTTATTCAATTCCCTCTACACTAGCAAGAGCCTGACCCACGAGAAAGGCTCTCAACAATTTCAATTGTTTGAAATCTACGTGGGATAAAATACCACAACCAAATTAAATATTTATAATGAAAAAATTAAATAAAATAAATGACGAGAGTCGACAAAATATTTGACAATGTCAGCTCCCTCGAGTACAAGACGAAGTTCTCGCCTTTCTCGTGGGTCAGGCTCTTGCTAGTGTAGAGGGAATTGAATAAGACAACTAACGCGTCTGGTAGTATAACTGGCAAGTACACCGGCCCGGATATCAGGAGATCCAGGTTCGATTCCTGCTGGGACAGATAGTTTTTTATATTCTATTCCCTCTCATCAATTGATTAAAGTATTTTGTACTTTGTTGAATATAAATAGTGACGTTAGAAGTTGCTGATCTATTATGATGTCAAAAATATAAGATTACTTGGTTTTATCAGCTTTGTTTGCGTAAATCCGACCTTCCCTTATCTGTTGCATAACGTTGATATACAATCGGATCTTAATGTAGGTTGGTCTTCTTGAATCAGTCGATTGAGTAACTGATATTTTTACTAAGATTCGCGAGCTCAAGGCTTTTGTTAATTTTAAAAACAATAAATCTAGATTAATTTTTTTTTTAAGAAGCATAGTAATTGTCCTGAAAAAAAAAAAAAAATTCCACACCTCCACATCCAGAATTTGGTGTTTTATATAAGTAAGACAGGTGGAACTTTTACATGATGGGAAATACAATACAAAACGTAAGTCTGACTTATTCAATACATCATTTTCAGGTATTAATTTTGATGAAATTTAAATTCTATCCGTGCTGAGCTAATGTGTTATTCAAAACGAGATTTATCTGAATCTGAACATTTTTAGATATCTCCAAGCAACCATACCAGCCAAAGGGTTGTGGTCAGTGTCCATCAGCCATGGTGTTCTGAAGCATTTGGTGGATGGACATAAGTCTGTCCACCGCAGAACGTAACAGAAGTTGAGCTGTCACACAATTCCCAGAGTGAACGTATCTGGGCAATCAATAAACACCCTTCTTTTTCTTTTATTAAGTGTTAGCCTCCCATTCAACCACATAGGGTCATGGAGGGAGGGGCTATCTACAGGTTGCCATCCCGTTCTAAACATCCATGGCTGAGGACAAGCCTTTACTAATAAATAAAAGATTGTTTTGGGCGGGATTTGAACCCGCAGCGCCAGGTTGCGAGACCGGAACGGATCCCATGAGCTATCCTGGCGCCCCAATAAAAATCCTTCAATCTAAGTGGGATAACGTGAGCTATTTATGGTTGAGGGCAAATAGTCAGACTATGAGGGTTCTAGATCTATCTAGAGATTCTAGATGCAGCAACCTCCAGTTTTAATTAGCCCATAGGGAAACTATTTCCATGGACTTTTACTGTCCATAACAGACCAGTATTTATGGAAGCAACATCTCACAAAATTTCACGAAACTAATCCTGATCATCATTCGTGTTCTTAAAATCTTTCTTAGACCTTACCACCGCCAATCATACCGAGATAATCTTTTCTATTACAGGAAATCTCTTGGACCGATCTTCAGCTATGAAAGCAGTGAGTCCCTTTTGCTGTATCATGATGTGTTGAAGCGTTTAGACCGGTATCACCAGAACGATTTAGTCACACCCAGTGATACTGTTAAAAAAAAAAAAAAATCTTATAGATCTGGTACCGTTGATTGAAGTAAGAGCAGCTCTCAGGGAAGTGTTGGGGAGATATCGGAAATGGATGCCACCAAAATGGGGACCTACAAGCTTAGAGAAGTATCTAGGGATTCAAAGCAAAGACCCATAGCAAGAATCAAGTAATGGCAATTTCTTACCTCTTAAAACTCAAAATTGCAAGAGCATTTCACTATTATGATAAAGCGAGTTTGATCCACAAATCACACTGGCTAGTCTTTGATGACCTGGAATAAGAATATGATTCAGGAATAAAATCCTGCTTCAAAGATTAATGAGCTAACTGCTAAGATAGAAATCCCTATCTCTAAAAGTTTAACTCCTAACAAATGAGAAGAAGACAACAACAAATTTGTCATTTATTGTAGATGTCTGAAATGGCTAAAAGCAGATTACTCCAACAACGCCATCAAAGAGGGATTTCCTTGGTCCTTATTTTCCACCTGGGAAGCTCATACATCTCCTGAAAATGTAAATGCCCATTAGCTCTTAGCTAAGGACAAGCTAAAAGGTGTTTTTTACTATTAATAGTTGCCAATGAAGAGGCTAAATAAATAAATTCACTGAAACCCTTGAGTATATTAAAGCAGGCAAGCCTGAGAAGAAATTCTTCTCTAACATGCCTTTTGTAAGCTGTTCCTAGGATTAAAACTCCAACCATTTTATTATGTTTTTTCAGGACGATTACAATACTTTTTTTTTTTAGAAAACCAAATACAAAATAGAAATTAATGTAAGTATATTGTTTTTTAAAATATTTGAAGTATTGAAATCGCAAATCCTAGCAAAAATATTAGTTGATCAATCGACTGATTCAAGAAGCTCAACTTGCATTATGATCTGCTTGTTACCATCAATGTTTTGAAATAAAGAAGGAAAGGTCGGATTTTCTTCATACTACTAGAAGAATTGGTTAGCATTTAAGTAACTAACTCATTTGAAATAATTGGTTTTGTGCTCAAATTTTTGCATTTAAATGATAACCCCAGCTTCTAGTAATATGCAGTATGAAATAATTAGGATTGATTTTTTTTACTTTGATACACCTATTAAATGTTCTGTAATTTTAATCATATACTTCTTGAAAGAAATAATACTATGAGGGAGTTCCTAAGTATTGTCTGACTCGTATCTGTTTGGTGTTTTCTCTCCTTTTAGATAAGGACTGTTAAAACAGAATATAAATGGGGGGGGGGGGGGGTTTTTTATTAAAAAAAAAATTATGTCAGTTATAGTTACCATGTGCTCAATAATGTATCAAATTATTATTTAGTTAGATTGTAATTGAAAACTAAATATATACTCATATTGTTCATGTACATCGAGTCTGAGATAAAATTATTCTTGTATGCCACAGGTAACTGTTATATTGAAGTAGTTGCTTATGTAGAAAATATACTTTAGTGCTTGAACATACCAGTCATTTTCAACCCCAATTCTGCCCATGCCTTCTCCATTTCCTGCTTCTTTGTATAATCATAAAGATAGAAATTATACAAAACAGAGCGTTTATCCACCTCCCCACTAACAACAGATTGGTTTTCTGCCTACTCATCATCAACGAACTTAAAACTCAAATTACTAGGCTACCCGACATGCCAATCACCCAGGTGAATTTACAAAGTTGCAAACTGGCTCAGTGAATTACTACAAACCAGTCCCCAACTAGTAGTGCTGTGTGGGGAAACCCAATGTATTGCACAGTGACTCGAAGTTAACCAGTTACAAATTAGTATTACTAATCGGTTACTTTTCAGCAGCCTAAGGAAGGTTTCTAGTTATATGGCCTAAAAATAAAAATAAAATAACAAGTGCCACACACTAGTGACTAAAACAAACCATGTTTTATTCATACTTAATTTTACAAGAATGACCGAATCTTATATCAACTAGTTTGACCATTGATTTTTTTAAGTACCCTGAGAAAAATAGCAATGTTCACATTAAAGTGTATTGCACAATGAGACATTAAGACAGTTTACAGAAAAACATTAACAAAAATATGAAACTTCATTAGCTCGAGAAGCTTCCAGGGAAAATTCTAGGAAGTATTATCAAATTGAAAATTTCATATACACTGCAAGTAATTAATCCTAATTTATTTATTTATTATGCCTAATTTGCACTCACACAAGAGTGGCCAAGTTGAACAAAATGAAATAGGTCTACTCATTAAAATATTAACAGTTTCAAGTTTACATTCGGCCAATGAATACTTGATACTACGAGGCTCGAATTGCTAAGATACATTAAAGAAAAATTATTACTTCTTCATATATATGGCAATATTAAGTAGCTATAATACAAAATAAAAATATAAAATAAATAATTTTAAAAAAGAATGATGAGTTTTTAAATTGGAGATAAATGGATAATTTTAATGGCTGTTAGAGATAATACCATTTTTAAGAATATTAAATGTACATCATTTTGAACGTTATGGAACTGATAGTCCAAGGTAAATACAAGAGCATTTATGACATACAGAATGTTAATAGAATCTCTCAGTAAAATTAATAGCCTGAGTAGTTATTTTTAAGGTTGGTAAAACAAGACTCTGAGAGTACTGAAACAAACAATATTTCATTTACATATTTAAAAAAAAAAAAAATAGGTTGCACTAAATTCTGGAATATAACTCAGCATCTTAATTATCACACTACTTCCAGCTTATGGGGGTTAAAACACATAAACGCCAGGTACTTGCCCACAATGAAAAAATCATCAATGCCACGAGAAATTTATTCTCTTCTTCAGAAAGTAAATGATATATTTTCAGAAAATGAAGCAAATGAGTATGTTTAGAAAGTAATCAGTATCATAAAAAAAAAAAACTTAAATAAATTATACTGCTATAAATATGTGTGAATTAGATAATTATCGTTTAAATAATAAATAGAATACACATTTTTTATTTATTTTGTAGGTAATGAAGAATGGAATAAATAAATTTCATGTTGCATGAGTGTTTTTCTCATTTTCAACTGGTATGCTATTCTGAACAAAGAAGTCGGTGTGTTTTTGTATACATTAGTTCTTAAGATTTTAACATTAAAAAATAAAGATAATTGAACTTCAGTTATAAAAAGTTAACTTACTGGGGAATAAAGTGGTATAGATGAACAATTTTCGCATTAAGAACTTCTTTTTAATACACAAATATTCTATATTCAATCGTGCTTTCTTGATTCTCCCTAGAAAAAAATTTCTATTAAAGAATATATTGAAACAAGTTCGGTCAAAAATGGTCTAACATTAAAGTTACTCACAGGATAATTCTCTCATTTTCAATTCATGAGAAATGCTTTTCAGGCTTTGTCTGCTATCAGTCTTCATTATTAAAAGAATTATTAAAAGAATATAAACAGAAAAAACAACTAGATGCTGTAATGAATAACACGAGAGCAATGTATATATTGAGTCCGTGAATAAACAAAGGACCAGGCCAAACGACGCGACTGTTACACTTTCTAATGCATAGAGGTGTAACTAACCTCCCAACAGACATAGATTTGTGCTTCACACACGCACAAAGTATAATTTATTTTAATTATCCATCCATGTGACTTGTATTACCATTCCCCTCACGTGCAGCATTAAATCCTCAATAAATCCACTTCCAGAAGTTCATTTTTACTTAAGTCACCAAATTCGTCAATCTGGGGAGCATGCGTATTTTGCAAGATCATGCGATTTTGCTCACAAAAATTCTTATAACTACTTAGTATTTTTAACTTTTCACGTTAAAAGTGAAATTTACGGTTAAATTTGATGGCTCGTCGAATTATGGGTGTTTTAAATAGGGAAAATATGGTCCTTGGTTTTATTCTTGTTTAAACCACAACCTTGCCTGAAAGCAGACAATAAAATAAACTGAGGGGGTCTGAATAAAAGTGGACTATTTGAACGAAAAACAAAGTTCGAATAGAGTAGGCTAATATTAACTGAATTAATATCATATAATTACAAATTATTTACAATGGGAACAGATAGGTAGGCCAAAAGATATAGATAAGTTGAATTTTGAATGAGGACTAACCATTTATATTGGTAATAATGTTTCTTCTGAATTATGAGTGATGGCATTGCACTAATGATGATTTTGCTTTTGATTTGGGTAAATTGAACAATATAGAAGCTACAAGTTGATGAATCATGCTGTGGGGACAAAATATGGGTGGTGCATATCGAGTTTCACTTACTTGGTGATGATTTTAATTTGTGCAGCGAGTTCTTGGGTCCACCAAACAGGTCTACTCCTCTATAAAGATGATTCCAAAGCTTGTAGAGTAGAAAAAATGAAATGGAATGAAAAAAGGTGATTTTTCTAATGCTTCTAGAGATAGACACCTAAATATCATATCACAGGTGATATTTACACCTTCTCATCCACGTTAGTATTTGGAGGGTTGTTCTTTGATGATTAAGGGTCTAAAATATCGACACCTGTCTTCGCAAAGGCTCGAAGTTGAGCGAATCGGTCTTTGGGCAGTGATCCCATTGTAGGCTGGAGGGGTTTCGGTTTCCTCTTACTGCACTCGATGCATCTACTGGGCATATTGGTGGTTAACTTCCCTAAGTCCTACGCCCACCCTGATGATTCCAAGATCATCGATAAACAACGAAAGATCCTGGAAGTCACGACGCTTCTCTCTAATCTGAAAGCAGAAGAGAAGTGTATATGCTGCCTACATACTTAAATCTTGATAAGACATCCTTATATCACTTATCATCACCTTCTTTAGAAATCGGTGTACAGTTTCAGAGCATCAACTTTCGTAAATGTGACAAATGCAGCCAACACTTCTTTTCACCACTTGGCAGGTGAGCTTACTGGCACTATCTGCCATCATTCTTCCGTGTCAATTCCATGAGACTTCGCAGTCCATTCCACCACGCATGGGATAACTTCACACTCCATACTTTCTTAAAGCCAGGTCAACAGGGTTAGCTTGAAACCAAGACGAAAGACTGATCTTTTCCAAAATGGCATTCTTCATATTGGCTTCCTCCGTTGGGTTTTCAGTTCACAAGGTTGAGTCCATAATGGAACCATTGTGGATCCATCAATCTTAACGTTAATACCAGCGAGGAATAAGTGAAGCAATACGCTTCGGATTTGTCGCTGCCAGGCGTCGATCGAGCTTACTGTACGAGCCAATAACCGACCACCTCTAAATCAACATGTACTCGAATTTTGCCGTGCGACGATTCAAAGCGTAAGAAGACGGTCGCTGCAGATCCTCTTATAAAGCGTCACAGAAGTCTTTGAAGGTTCTCCTACCACCGATTTGACAAATCTGTCGAGGAATGGTGATGTCGGAGAGCAGTTCCCATTCCCTGGCGGGTAAATGCCAACATTTGGAAAATACTTCTGGAAGCAGATCATCCCAGTTGTGTTTCGCTCTCCAAATACCCTAAAGTAAGTACTTCGCCGTGAATGTGATGGGGGCCCAATGGATCGAAGATTCCAGCCATAATAGATAACCATTTCCCAACCTCAAGCTTTCTTTTTCCACCAATAACAAGTTAAAATCTATTTACTGGAATTTAATTAACAAAGAAACTTACCATACTGTTATATGTAATGCAGTTAATTGTTTTTTCTTTAGCTAGTCAATCACTAGGGTAATTTTATGCCTTTTGGCGAAAATATCACACAGGCACCAGGATAGTGCTGCAGGTTCAAATCCTGTACAAAGCAAGTTTTTTATATATAAATAAAAGCTTTTCCTTTGCCATAGAAGGAGGTAGCGACATGTAGATCCCTCTCTCCATGACCCTGAATGGTTGACAATTTAAAAAAACATATCACAAGCAACCAATCCGGCCAACAGACTTCTGTCAGTGTTGACAGTACTTAACTCCGGGCTTTCATAACTTCTGATTAAACATGGGGCATCAACTCTTGATAGGGGTCTGCTTGTGCAGGCGCTAACCAAACCCTAAGGGCTGGAAGAGGTCTTAAGTCCAGAGGCCAAAAAATATGTTGAGGGTGCTGGAGCCGTCTTGGACCAGACCAAAAAAAAAAAAAAAAAAATCTGGTTCAAGCCGGCTAAGCGATAAGGAAATCCGACTTCCTAATGGGATCATACCCTCTTCAAGTAGTCAAAATTTATTTTACAGTACAGAATTCCTATAAGAGGGGAACTTCTAGACATAAGATGACCATGACTAAGCTCTGAGTGTTCCCTATACAATCTTGATTTTATCACCTCTTCCCTTCTAGATTCCTTGAAAGATCTCATTCATTCACATACATCAGACTTTACCTCTCAAAGTTTGTTAGAATCTTGTGTCATAGATTTTAAACCATTCAAACTTGAGATGCGATAAGCGTTTAGACATCATATGAGGGTATATATTTGTATTCAATGCCGTGGAAAGTTGCTTCTTCTATGCCTACATGATTGGGTATCCGAGAAAAAAAAGTTTTAATACCACATTTTTCTAGATTATGCAAATTAAAATATATTTCATGGATAAAAGGACTTAATCTAAAGGGTTTATTATGACTACCAATGAATATAGAACTATCATACTTTCTATTATCCGTCTTCATTGGTTTCTGCAAACCATCTTCTGTTGGCAAGCGCTTTCGGACATTGTCCATCCTCGTAGCCGAATACATTTGTCACTGTCACAGTCTGTATTCAACTCAGTTGAATGAAGACGGATAATAGAAGGTATGATAAATTAAAGGACTTTTTGAAAAAGGATCAATAAGTAATAAAAGGCTAGAAAGTGAGTCAGTAATGTTGATAATGGTTTTGCTAAGTTTCTATAACATTTATAACAAGTAATTCTGCAGTAAAACTACTGCATATAGGAGATAATTTAAATATTTCAGAAGAAACAGGTCCTAATACCCACATTCAAATTCAGTTTTAGAACCACAGTAAATATTTTAAAACTATTAAATTTTTTTATCAATGTTATGTGGATTGTGTCATTTTTCAAACATTCTGTTAGATTCTAGTATATGCTTCTATACCATATATTCTAGTATATTCTAGGGATGCCAGGGAGACGACTAGAGTTTTTGGATGTCCTTGGAGGTTTGTGTGGAACTTATCAAACCTGGAGGGGATGAGCTCGGAAACAAAAGGTACTAGCAGGTCAGAATGGATGGTTTTATTGGATACATAGTGAGGAGTGTTGAGGATTGGATTGTGCGAAGAACTTTGAACTGGAACCCCTGGATACATTTAATGTTTGATGGCTTCACTGTGCCCCACAATTCAATACCATATGCCCAGATAGGTCTAATTAATGTTTTGTAAAGAGTTATTTTGTTTTCTATTGTTAATCTGGACCTGTGATTCAGCAATCTATAGAGCTGTCCAAAGCGTCTGTTTAGTTCTTGTCTCTTTGTCTGTAAGTGAGTCTTCCAGGCTAGTTTACTGTCTAGGCAGAACCCAAGGTAACGGACTGTCCGAAAGGAGGGAAGAGAATCATTATTAAGGAGGACTGGCGGACATTGACCTCTGGGAAGTGTGAAGGTGACATTGACTGATTTATTTTCATTTAGGAATATTCGCCAGCGTCTTAACCACAGGAAAATGGAGTTAAGGTGGGATTGAAGGTTATTTGAGGCAGTGTAAGGATCCGGGTTGCAGGAGAGTATGGCTGTGTCATAAAGTAGGAAATGAAATTTATTTTTAAATGCATAATGAATAGAGAACTCAATGGTAGCTATAAATACAATGTAGATTATTAGCATGTTTATATTTAAAATACACATTTACAAAAATAAGAACTTGTATACTTCTTACTTAAGTCAAGACAAATATAAATCAATACATTGAAAATAGGTTCCATGTCATTCAAGGTTCAGTAGATCACATAGTTCTGAAAATAAACAATTTTTAATTAGAACTTTCATATAATATAACATATAAAGAAAAGAAAAGCATATATACAAAGTAATACATTTCTGCCCAATATTACAAGATGAAAAAAAAAACAAAAACATTTTTAGTTATTCTTACTGCATTCAAATTTATTTTTTTCCAGACAAAAAATAACCAAAAAATAATAATAATAATAATAACAAAAACCTGGATCTCCTGCTTCGAGTCCTGGCTGGGACAGATAGATTTTGTATTATATTCCCTCACATTAATTGTTTAAAATTTACGTGGGATAATATACCACAGCTAAATTAATATTAATAAATAACCCTTTGTGTTTTTGTACCTGAAAAATAACATCTTAAAGAAAAAAAAGATTATTTAATCCTTATTATTATGTCAGATTGCTCATAAAGGAGTTCTCCACTTTTTGACCTCCTAAAATAACTATTATTTGTTTAGAATATTAGAAGCCCCTACTTTTCGCTAAAATTAACTATTAATTTTTCAAATTAAAAAAAAAAAAAAAAAAAATTTTGGAAGTTAAAAATTTGAAGAGCTAGACAATAAATAATTGCTGCACAATAATTGGTTTTTTTACTAAATTCTACAAATTATAAGTAAAATATAAAATAATTTAATTTGAAGTAATACTTATGGGAAGGATGTATTTTCCCAATACCAAGCAAGATTAAAAGAATTATTTACCTTTCATTTAAAGTCATATTATTCATTTTTTGGTTAATTTCATCTTGAATTTCTGCTTGTGGAGAACGCCCTGCAATTGAAATATTTTCATTAAAAAGAGTAATTTAATTTAACAGTCATTTTTTTCATTATCAATAAAACTGATACAAAATGATAAAGAATATACCCAAAAATAGTTCTCTTCAACGAAGTTCCCCTCTCAGCTCTGGAGCAAGAAAATTATAAATAAAGAGGCAAATGAGTGTAATTTAACACAAGATTGGCAGTAAAGCAAGACAACTTGCTAGAAAGTTGTGGCAAACGACATAAAGACTATTGAGACATGTTCAAGGCATGTCCTTAGTGAAAAAAAAAAAAAAAAAAAAAAAAAAGGCATAAATAAATGCCTTAAAGGGCATTGTTGAGAGAATCAATAATTCTCTGTCAGGGAATCAATCTGTAAGCAATCATTTATCATATTTTTTTTTTCTTTGTTCCAAGAATCCTATTGCACAATAATTTTACCGATGAGTGAGTACAAACAAAATTACAAAATGAAGTACTTCTAATCCATATAGCTTCATATTCAATGTTCATATTTTTGGAGTTTTTTAAGCTAATCAATCATATGACATTTAAGGTAATCCTCTACTCCCATTTGTCTGAATTTGCTCAATAATGAACTAAACCTTTCATTTACACTTAAACGTGATGTGCCCAATTTAATAAAGAAAAATAACTAATTACGGCTTCTGGACTATTAATTAAAGTTCAATTGAACCTCCTAACTGTTGTACATTTTAAGCCATAATGTATTTATTTTATCAATAAACAAATACATATGTTGAATTGTATTGCTCTAAACTAAATAATGCAACCAAAAATAAAATAATAAAATGGAAAAAAAATACAATTAAAAACTTTTTTACTCGCTCTGGACATTATTGGTAATTTCATACTTTTATTGGTCAGATTTTGCTCAATAATGAACTTGATCTTTCGTTTTAAATTTAAAAGCCATACTACAAATAATACTAAGAAAAACTGAAAACTGTGGCCTATACGGCAAAGATAGACAGCCACAAATACATCTCTCTCTCTCTCTCAAGATATATATATATACACACACACACACATATATATATATATATATACACACACATATATATACACATGAGTGTGTAAATTTTAGTAATTATTACTTTTGGTATCTAGCAGGTAGGGTCAGAGAAAATTTAAAAAAATCTGCCATGAAAACAACCTGAATAGCTTGTTTTAACTAGAATTTGCTAAAAGAAAAATTATACATAGCCAAATATTCTCTTTTAATTTTAAGGTGAAGATGGCTGGGAGGCAAAAAGAGGCAGCAGGGGCTTGACTACTCTGAATCATGTGTTTGAGTGCACATATGTTATTACTACCCTTATACCATCTTATAATAAGAGTAAGGAAAAATGTTTAAAGATTTGTCTAAAAAAAATTCAAGACTTTTAGAAATAAATATGTTTTGAGGCTCCCTGAATCCAAGAAACATAATTCGAAAATTGGCTTGTGTGTGAACAAATTTTTATTAAATGCTTGACTTGAGGGATCTTTAGGATGGAGTGAACATTATTAGCTCCAGGTGACCATTACTACACTGGGAAATACATTTTTTGTTGAGTTAGATCTGACACTGTTTTTTCACTAGTTCTTGAGAATAATCTCAGATTTTGTAAATCACTTCAACTTTTTAAACTACAGGATATCACCAGAAATCATAAAAATCATGCATTTAGAAGAACATATAAGTAAAAACGTACCAAATATACAGTTTACAAAACATTTAATTTAAATAAATCGAATTCATACATATAAAATTGTTTAATTAATGAACAGTACTTAAAAATAAAAATTTGCGTTTGTAGCTTTTTCTGGAGTGTTTAGTTTGTGTACATTCGCGCGTGATACTCCAACAATAGTCAGCCATCATATGTAAGTCCCATCTACCTTGATACCTTGCTTCCTCAAATCTTGATGGAAACGCTCACCCTGCTCATCACTCACTGCACCAAGATTGTCCGGGAAATTACCAAGGTGGCTGTGTTAAAAATGCAATTTAATGCTCATGTTGCAACCTAGCTTTTGGAAGCTTTCCAAGAGTTGCTGGACAATTTCGGAGTAATTCAATGCTCGTGTATTTCCAAGAAAGTTTTTAACAATGTTTTGAATGCCATATCCGCATTCCCCTTCTTCCTAAGAGGGAAATTCATTGGAAACTGGCACTGGGACTTCGGCTGAATGCGGTAGTCTGCGTATAGCTGACGGTAAACTAGGATAGTCTATTTTACATTTGTTTTTCTTGTTATATCCTGATGCTTTCACTATACAATAGTAACAATCACTTGAATGATCTTTGGGCTCGACTCCCGCCAAATCATAGGTATACCAAATGGAAGCTTAGCACATGTTCCCTTGGTCCACATCCGTAAACCCTCAATATACTGTTTACATACATTATGAGGTGCCCATGCTTTATCTTGATTACCAAGTTTCACTTTGAAATAGGCAAAATATGCTTGTCTGACAAATGTACTGATGTTTGCCTTTTGACTGGGAATGGTAAAAATGCCGTAAAAATGGAGGAGAGGTAGCCATAAGGAAATGTTTCAGTTCAAACACACTATGTAGTTCTGTACACTTCCGTAACGAAATACTAAATACTGCTTACCGACACAAAGTTTCACCACAGTATAACAGACTAACTAAACAGGCAGGTCTGGACCAGCAGAGGATTTGTTGGGGCCTCACAATTCTGGTGCTGCAGGTCAAACCCTGCCATTCAAATCCTTTATTTATCATGAAATAAAATCTTGCCCAGAGCCATGAGTAGGGTAGCTACCATTAGATAGCCTCTCCCTCCATAACCTTCATGAAAGAGAGGTAAGGAAAAAAAAAGTTTGGAGTGGGGAGAAGTCACAGCCATATATTCTCCTAGACTCCTAACTTTGAAAAAGCTCTCATAATGTTGACTAACAGTTTGGTTATTATGGTCAATGAGACAAGGGCCAATTAGAATGCCCTTCAGTTATAAAAAATCAATTTTATCAATATTTCTTAAGAACTTTCTAGTAGCACCCGCTGTGTTTAGCAGAGATAACTTACTTAAAAAGTACATTTCTCTTTGTCAATAGTTTTAATCTCATAAATATAAGTATATAAGAGAAAATTCAACCTAAGAGTATGTCTCAGCAATAGTACTAAGTGATGAGTCAGACACGGTCCAACCCGGAAGAAGAAACTGTTAATATAAATATATTGTTAAGTTGTTTATTGAAACTATACTATTTCATACAATTGTTTATAGAGAGTAATAGTTAGCAAGGTCTCTTAAAAAAAAATTATTCTGTTATGTCTGTTCTGTGCACTGTGTAAACACAACCACCCTGCCAACTACAAGGGCTGTCAGGTTTACAAGGAGCTGAAACAGCGGACCCTGCCTACTCATGAAGTACAGACTACAACTCAAGTCCGGAAAGTAGTGCCTCCGCCCTCCAGAGTTGTCCTACGCTCGAATGATGCAATCAACCCAGCAACACCCCCGACAAGACGACCCACAACCACATGCCCCACCCAGGAGGGAGCGACCCACTATCCCCAACGTTCCAACTCCTCCCACATCAAATGATCTGCACTCCTTATTTCACACCTTCTTCTCACAACTCCCTTATTACACCACTCATATCCCTACTGACCAACCTGGTCACCAAAATGACCCTACCAACTCCTACACCATGATTCCCCAATCCAAGAATTCCTTTGCTATCCTCCTATGGAACACTAACGGCATTCGGACACACACTGACGAACTCAAACTAGTACTCGATAACAAAAACATAGACGTTGTATTAGTGACAGAAACACGGCTAACTAACAGATACCACACTTATAGGACAAACCATCCTGACAGACGAGCTCATGGTGGAACTGCACTTCTTATCAAGAAATCCTATACCCATCATATTTTACGCTCCCTCCACTCTCACAGAGTCCCTTCAATCAACATCAGTGTCTATTTCCACACCTTCTCATCCTATCATCATTTCAGCAGTGTATTGCCCTTCAAATAAACCAATCTCTACACCAGAATTTTCCACTTTACTCAAAGTCTGGGTCCCCGTTTCCTTGCCGGTGTAGATTATAATGCGAAACACTTGCAATGGGGATCGAGAACGACCACCTCCCGTGGCCGTGCTCTGTATAATGCGATATCATCCCAAAACCTAAGCACAATTAGTCCTTCCTCTCACATTTATTGGCCCGCCTATTATTGAACCGCCTTCCTGATATCCTAGACTTCTTCATTTGCAAAAATCTTTCTCCTCTTCATCGTTCTGCTTCAAACTTAAACGAGCTGTCCTCTGACCAAAACCCAGTTTTCCCAACGTTATCCCTGATTCCTATTCCATAACAATTACCCCCCTCCCTCATTAATGGCCCAGTCGACTGAGCCTTGTTTAGAACTCTCATAGAAGAGTCACTTGACCTTGGAATTTCTTTGCGAAACTCAGATGATTTAGTTGAAGCTGTACAGTCCTTTACCACAAATGTTCAGCAATGCATGTATATGGCTAATCTCAAACCAAAATTTACCAAATACTCTTCAGAGTCCCAAAAACCCCTCCCAGATTCGCTTAAAAAGCTCATCATAGAGAAACGCCGCTCAAGAGCATTGTTCCAAAAATACAGACACCCCTCAGACCACAAAGATTTTTAATCATTTTTCCAGACTCGTAAAACAAAAATTAGGTGTTTTACGAAATGAGGCCTTTAATGACTATCTGTCTACCCTCTCAGCAGGGAGACAAATCCCTTTGGATAGCTACTAACAGAATCCTTAAGAACCATGAAGCTTCTACTCCCTTGCGTCAAGGAGATGGTTCCTGGGCCTCTTCTGACAAAGACAAGGCCGAAATGTTTGCCCAGCACGTCAAGCAAAAATTTACTCCTCATTCAGATCCCTTGGACATACCATTACCTATGCCCTTGCCACTCAAGGCAGTAACACCTTCCGAGGTCAAGTACATAATCTCTTATCTGCCTAAGGTCAAATCACCCGGATATGATTTAATCACTGGCCAAATTCTCTGAAATCTTCCCAAAAAGGCAATTGTATTCTTGACCTACAATTATAATTGCATATTCAGAACTAACCACTTCCCTCTCCTCTGGAAATATTCTGATATAATACTATTTCCCAAACCTGGAAAATCACCACACAACCCCTCATCCTATCGTCCTATAAGTCTCCTTCCTACACTTTCAAAGGTTTTCAAAAAAATACTGTTAAAACGAATGATGCCTTCCATAGAACCCTTTAATATCCTCCCAAATCATCAGTTCGGCTTCAGAAGTAAGCATTCTACTGTCCAGCAAGTGTTTCGCGTCATAGACTACATTTCCTCTTCCCTTGAGCACAAAGAGTACTGCCCAGGGGAGCTTTTTTGGATGTTTCCCAAGCATTTGATAGAGTCTAGCACAGTGGTCTTCTGCTTAAACTGAAATCCATACTTCCTAGTAACACTTACCTTATCCTTAAGTCTTACTTATGCAACCGTTTCTTTAGAGTTCGGCAAGGATCAGATTACTCTGATTTCTACCAAGTGGAAGCGGGAGTTCCACAAGGTAGTGTGCTTGGACCTATCCTATTTATCCTGTACACTGCTGACATCCCTACCCATCCAAGTACCCTCTTAGCTCTATTTGCGGACGACAAAGCTATCCTATCCTCCCATCCTGATCCTAAAACTGCTTCTGAAAACCTCGAAAAAATCAAACAATGGTGTGGAAAATGGAGAATAAAAATCAATGATGCGAAATGTGTTCAAGTTAATTTCCAACTGCGGAAGAAAGACTTCCCTGAAATTGTGAAATTTAACAATATTCCTTTACCACAAGCAAATTCCGTTCGTTATCTTGGGTTCCATCTTGACTCACGACTTACATGGGGAGAACATACTAAAATTAAAAGACAAAAACTCAATCGGCGATATGGACTTTTATACAGATTCATGAATAAGAAATCCAATCTTATGACTGAAAACAAACTGAAGACTACCTGGACTTACGGAGTAGAAATCTGGAGTGCCGCCAAGCCTTCCAACATCCAAAGAATCCAGTCCTTTCAATCCAAAACCCCGAGAATAATTGGAAATGCTCCCTATTACGCATCCAATTCTTCCCTTCATCACGATCTTAATATTCCTTTTGTTCAAGACCTCATTTCTTCCCCCCGCTTCATCCTTTTCCACAGTAAACTACCATACCATCCTAATCCACTAGTACAGACCATGTCTTCCAACTCCAATCCCTACAACCCTCCCCATCGACTCAAATGAAGATGGCCCCATGGCCTCCTGGGGGCATAGCCTGTAAATAATTTGAGAGTGGTGTCATTGGTCACCTTCTCTCCTCATGTGATTGACATTGAATGTAATTTTTTTTAAATTTCATTGTAATCAAATTACAAATTTTTTTTTTATTTAACAGAATGTAATAAATAAATAAAAGTTTATTAAAAAAAAAATTATGTCAGTTATAGTTACCATGTGCTCAATAATGTATCAAATTATTATTTAGTTAGATTGTAATTGAAAACTAAATATATACTCATATTGTTCATGTACATCGAGTCTGAGATAAAATTATTCTTGTATGCCACAGGTAACTGTTATATTGAAGTAGTTGCTTATGTAGAAAATATACTTTAGTGCTTGAACATACCAGTCATTTTCAACCCCAATTCTGCCCATGCCTTCTCCATTTCCTGCTTCTTTGTATAATCATAAAGATAGAAATTATACAAAACAGAGCGTTTATCCACCTCCCCACTAACAACAGATTGGTTTTCTGCCTACTCATCATCAACGAACTTAAAACTCAAATTACTAGGCTACCCGACATGCCAATCACCCAGGTGAATTTACAAAGTTGCAAACTGGCTCAGTGAATTACTACAAACCAGTCCCCAACTAGTAGTGCTGTGTGGGGAAACCCAATGTATTGCACAGTGACTCGAAGTTAACCAGTTACAAATTAGTATTACTAATCGGTTACTTTTCAGCAGCCTAAGGAAGGTTTCTAGTTATATGGCCTAAAAATAAAAATAAAATAACAAGTGCCACACACTAGTGACTAAAACAAACCATGTTTTATTCATACTTAATTTTACAAGAATGACCGAATCTTATATCAACTAGTTTGACCATTGATTTTTTTAAGTACCCTGAGAAAAATAGCAATGTTCACATTAAAGTGTATTGCACAATGAGACATTAAGACAGTTTACAGAAAAACATTAACAAAAATATGAAACTTCATTAGCTCGAGAAGCTTCCAGGGAAAATTCTAGGAAGTATTATCAAATTGAAAATTTCATATACACTGCAAGTAATTAATCCTAATTTATTTATTTATTATGCCTAATTTGCACTCACACAAGAGTGGCCAAGTTGAACAAAATGAAATAGGTCTACTCATTAAAATATTAACAGTTTCAAGTTTACATTCGGCCAATGAATACTTGATACTACGAGGCTCGAATTGCTAAGATACATTAAAGAAAAATTATTACTTCTTCATATATATGGCAATATTAAGTAGCTATAATACAAAATAAAAATATAAAATAAATAATTTTAAAAAAGAATGATGAGTTTTTAAATTGGAGATAAATGGATAATTTTAATGGCTGTTAGAGATAATACCATTTTTAAGAATATTAAATGTACATCATTTTGAACGTTATGGAACTGATAGTCCAAGGTAAATACAAGAGCATTTATGACATACAGAATGTTAATAGAATCTCTCAGTAAAATTAATAGCCTGAGTAGTTATTTTTAAGGTTGGTAAAACAAGACTCTGAGAGTACTGAAACAAACAATATTTCATTTACATATTTAAAAAAAAAAAAAATAGGTTGCACTAAATTCTGGAATATAACTCAGCATCTTAATTATCACACTACTTCCAGCTTATGGGGGTTAAAACACATAAACGCCAGGTACTTGCCCACAATGAAAAAATCATCAATGCCACGAGAAATTTATTCTCTTCTTCAGAAAGTAAATGATATATTTTCAGAAAATGAAGCAAATGAGTATGTTTAGAAAGTAATCAGTATCATAAAAAAAAAAAACTTAAATAAATTATACTGCTATAAATATGTGTGAATTAGATAATTATCGTTTAAATAATAAATAGAATACACATTTTTTATTTATTTTGTAGGTAATGAAGAATGGAATAAATAAATTTCATGTTGCATGAGTGTTTTTCTCATTTTCAACTGGTATGCTATTCTGAACAAAGAAGTCGGTGTGTTTTTGTATACATTAGTTCTTAAGATTTTAACATTAAAAAATAAAGATAATTGAACTTCAGTTATAAAAAGTTAACTTACTGGGGAATAAAGTGGTATAGATGAACAATTTTCGCATTAAGAACTTCTTTTTAATACACAAATATTCTATATTCAATCGTGCTTTCTTGATTCTCCCTAGAAAAAAATTTCTATTAAAGAATATATTGAAACAAGTTCGGTCAAAAATGGTCTAACATTAAAGTTACTCACAGGATAATTCTCTCATTTTCAATTCATGAGAAATGCTTTTCAGGCTTTGTCTGCTATCAGTCTTCATTATTAAAAGAATTATTAAAAGAATATAAACAGAAAAAACAACTAGATGCTGTAATGAATAACACGAGAGCAATGTATATATTGAGTCCGTGAATAAACAAAGGACCAGGCCAAACGACGCGACTGTTACACTTTCTAATGCATAGAGGTGTAACTAACCTCCCAACAGACATAGATTTGTGCTTCACACACGCACAAAGTATAATTTATTTTAATTATCCATCCATGTGACTTGTATTACCATTCCCCTCACGTGCAGCATTAAATCCTCAATAAATCCACTTCCAGAAGTTCATTTTTACTTAAGTCACCAAATTCGTCAATCTGGGGAGCATGCGTATTTTGCAAGATCATGCGATTTTGCTCACAAAAATTCTTATAACTACTTAGTATTTTTAACTTTTCACGTTAAAAGTGAAATTTACGGTTAAATTTGATGGCTCGTCGAATTATGGGTGTTTTAAATAGGGAAAATATGGTCCTTGGTTTTATTCTTGTTTAAACCACAACCTTGCCTGAAAGCAGACAATAAAATAAACTGAGGGGGTCTGAATAAAAGTGGACTATTTGAACGAAAAACAAAGTTCGAATAGAGTAGGCTAATATTAACTGAATTAATATCATATAATTACAAATTATTTACAATGGGAACAGATAGGTAGGCCAAAAGATATAGATAAGTTGAATTTTGAATGAGGACTAACCATTTATATTGGTAATAATGTTTCTTCTGAATTATGAGTGATGGCATTGCACTAATGATGATTTTGCTTTTGATTTGGGTAAATTGAACAATATAGAAGCTACAAGTTGATGAATCATGCTGTGGGGACAAAATATGGGTGGTGCATATCGAGTTTCACTTACTTGGTGATGATTTTAATTTGTGCAGCGAGTTCTTGGGTCCACCAAACAGGTCTACTCCTCTATAAAGATGATTCCAAAGCTTGTAGAGTAGAAAAAATGAAATGGAATGAAAAAAGGTGATTTTTCTAATGCTTCTAGAGATAGACACCTAAATATCATATCACAGGTGATATTTACACCTTCTCATCCACGTTAGTATTTGGAGGGTTGTTCTTTGATGATTAAGGGTCTAAAATATCGACACCTGTCTTCGCAAAGGCTCGAAGTTGAGCGAATCGGTCTTTGGGCAGTGATCCCATTGTAGGCTGGAGGGGTTTCGGTTTCCTCTTACTGCACTCGATGCATCTACTGGGCATATTGGTGGTTAACTTCCCTAAGTCCTACGCCCACCCTGATGATTCCAAGATCATCGATAAACAACGAAAGATCCTGGAAGTCACGACGCTTCTCTCTAATCTGAAAGCAGAAGAGAAGTGTATATGCTGCCTACATACTTAAATCTTGATAAGACATCCTTATATCACTTATCATCACCTTCTTTAGAAATCGGTGTACAGTTTCAGAGCATCAACTTTCGTAAATGTGACAAATGCAGCCAACACTTCTTTTCACCACTTGGCAGGTGAGCTTACTGGCACTATCTGCCATCATTCTTCCGTGTCAATTCCATGAGACTTCGCAGTCCATTCCACCACGCATGGGATAACTTCACACTCCATACTTTCTTAAAGCCAGGTCAACAGGGTTAGCTTGAAACCAAGACGAAAGACTGATCTTTTCCAAAATGGCATTCTTCATATTGGCTTCCTCCGTTGGGTTTTCAGTTCACAAGGTTGAGTCCATAATGGAACCATTGTGGATCCATCAATCTTAACGTTAATACCAGCGAGGAATAAGTGAAGCAATACGCTTCGGATTTGTCGCTGCCAGGCGTCGATCGAGCTTACTGTACGAGCCAATAACCGACCACCTCTAAATCAACATGTACTCGAATTTTGCCGTGCGACGATTCAAAGCGTAAGAAGACGGTCGCTGCAGATCCTCTTATAAAGCGTCACAGAAGTCTTTGAAGGTTCTCCTACCACCGATTTGACAAATCTGTCGAGGAATGGTGATGTCGGAGAGCAGTTCCCATTCCCTGGCGGGTAAATGCCAACATTTGGAAAATACTTCTGGAAGCAGATCATCCCAGTTGTGTTTCGCTCTCCAAATACCCTAAAGTAAGTACTTCGCCGTGAATGTGATGGGGGCCCAATGGATCGAAGATTCCAGCCATAATAGATAACCATTTCCCAACCTCAAGCTTTCTTTTTCCACCAATAACAAGTTAAAATCTATTTACACCATCCTCAAAGACCCCATCCCCCTTCCTAACAGAACTAATGTCGTCTATAAAATTCCCTGTTCCACACCACATTGCCAAGGCTCTTACATTGGACAAACAAAAAACCCGATTTCCCGCAGAATTAATAACCATAAAAATGACATCAAGAATAAACTAATAAAAACTGCCCTCACCAAACATGTTTTTCATGAAGCACACACATTTGACTTCGACAGCTTAACCATTCTTTCCACTGAACCCTACCAACACAAACGTCTTTTGTCTGAAACCGTTCACATCAACTTACAACACTATCCAGTTAACGACAGAACAGACATAGAACAAATTTCCTCAACTTATTCTAACATTTTTAACATTTTAAAAACCAACAACCCTCCGTCTCAATAAACCTGTCAAAACATTTTTCTCAGTTCCAAAGTCACTTATTCCCAATAATACCCTTCCCTTTTTTTCCTTTGTCCTTTTATTGCCCTCTCTTGTAACAGGCCGCTTTCCATTTACACCTTCCGCCTGCCTTGTACCTGCTACCCCCACTCCCCTTTCTACTTCATAACTCAAAACAAATTCATAATGTTCAGTCATGGAAATGTGAACTTAGGGACAGGACGTCCTCTCTCATCTTCATGATAGGTAGGTGTGGCAAATTACTGCTTTAATGATATTTCAATTTTTTCTTGTCAATTAGTTGTTTGTTTGCATGTTTTTTTCAAATTGGTTCTTTTTCAATATTGTTTTCATAAACTTTTAATTGTCTTACACAGCTTTCTACTTTCATACTCTTGATATCACATTATATTATAATTCTCTATTATACTAATTTCAAATATTACTGTATTCTCATGACATTGTATTTCTACAGCCCTGAAGATGGCTTACAATGTAAGCCGAAACGTTGGCAGATAATCCTTCATTAAAAAAATACATTTTTTCATTTGTGTTTTTTTGGATCTACCTAGACCGAACCCCAACTAAAATCATCATAGAATAATATCTACGGTCAACAAACTCTCTTTTTGATAACCATTTCCTTTCACTGGTTACGGACTCTGGCTGGATAATGTAATATGATAATACCTCACAAGTCGGATCTCAAACTATACCAAAAATTGTCTATGATACATCAGAGGGGAATTTGTAGTTTCTTCATCGGAAATAACCAAAAGGGGAGTTGGACGACTAGTTCCTCAGTGTAAAACATCCTTTAGCTCAGCGATCTATAAGTTGTTCACTTGTTTTACTGCTTCTTTGACGGTGTCTACACAGGATTCGAAGTTGTATCCTCCAGCAACTTGGCTTCAGCTATTGAAAACCGAATACCATCGTCGGCAAAGACCTGTCAAAAACTATACTAACAGGGTTTGATCCCGGAGGTTAGCATGCTGAGTTCGAGGTCGGAAAGGTCTGAGAAGGATCTTCCGGGCATGGAATATACTCCATTTTCACCATGTCGGCAAAGGGCACGAATGCATGCATCCTGAATCACAATAGGACATTAACTATGTCTGGTTGAAGCTTCTGATCACTGAATAAAGTGTTATTCAAACATGTGTTCCTTTACAAACTCACTTCTCCTAGTGTTAAGAAAACAGACACGCAAGCATACCCATGTACACACACACACACAAATTTTGAGTGGGTTATTTTTTTAGCTACTTCTAATTAGGAACGGTGAAGTATAGAATAAACTTTATAAGGTACTAGTGTGAATAGCTTGATTTCCTTGCGGGTAATTGGCAAAAATACGGGCGAAGAGCATTGCCAGTAACCAGCTTAAGTGATGTGTCACCGAGCTCTATCAGTCAGTCTCCAGCAGCCCGGACACAGACATGTAATGCTGTGTAACAGGTGGATATTCACTGTTATCGCTGTTCCTCTATATCACTCTCTGGATGAAGTGCCTTGATCACTTCCTGGATAATTCTATCGCCGGTGAGTCATTTAGTATCTGTCCAAGGGACACAAAACATAAATAAATATATCTTCTATTACCTTTTTCGTTCGATTAATATGGACTTACACATAACTGTAGAAACAATATTTACGTCTGAATTCTATAAATATTTGTTCATCTACTGAATGTTGTTAAAAACTGAGAAACTGATTTTCATGTTTTAATAAATAAATTCAGGAATGACAATCAAACATTCTCAATTTTTTCTTATCCTTCTGCTTTAGTTATGGTATTTTTTAAAATTATATTATATTGTTAATTCAATGTGAAAAGGGGAGTAAAAATCCCCTTTTAAAGGGGGGGGGGGGTTAAAAATTTAAACATAACGAGACACCATGGATGATATGTATTTTATATTATATTAATATTATATTAAAACCACATACCTTATACCAATAAAATATAGTTAACTTGTGTCCCATAACCTTTTCGATCATACAGCTATTTTGCTATTGCAACTCTCAATCTATTCCTCAGAATGTCATTTGACCAAGTTCATGTCATACTAATTACTTCAAATGAACATGCTCAACATTTACTATTATTTATTATTATTGCAGTTTCCCTTAAATGAGGGAGCCCTATCAACCCTACGCTCAGTGAAGAGTATATATAATGAAACACTTGAGGCTGCGATGTATATCATAAATTAGAACAGGTGGAAGAAAGAGTGTAGTGAACACACAAAAAGATAAAAATTGCAATAAGTAAAATTTTCAGGAAGATTTCACACCCTTTGTCAGTGAAGAGAGATTTATATATAAGTAAATAAATAACAATTATTGTCTGTACTTTTCCAAAAAAAACTTGGCAGTTCATAAATAAAGATATCATTAATATATTTTCATAAATTATATCACTTTTGAATAACATAAAATCACCAGAAAAATAAAAAAATCTGTCATGCAGGAGCTGTGAAATCTAAGCAGATTTCCCACGTATTATTAAGAATGAATTTAAAAAAAGAGCAAATCACTTGATAAATTCAATTTATAAACCGGGGATAACAATGAGCTTAAAAAGATATGACCTCTATACTTGGCTAGAATTAACAGGAAGAAATAGTATAGGAAGCACGCAAAATTAGTATTAATTAAAATCTTAATATGGGTTTATATATATATATATATGTAAGTCATGTATCATAAACCCCTTACAAATAAGAATATTTCTCATGACTATGATGTGAAATATGCTTAGATGTTAAATACTGTTCCAAGCATTTCCAGAATCCCCCTCTCCTTTTTGAGCTCAGCTCCTACCAGACAACACTCTCCTCATTATATTTCTCTGGTGTAAGTCGTACAAGTAACTTCTCTTAAGATTGCCTATCCGTTGCATGTATTATTACAATTGTACCTCTGTAATACTTTAGTTAACAAGTATATCAAATTGTATTTATAACTTCGGATGTAAAATAAAAATATATCTTTTTAAAAACTCAACCGAGCCGAAAAGATATATAATTGACAAGTCGAAACTAGGATTCTTGAATATTGAAGAACCTGACAGAAAAAAACCTCTTCACCTGAGAGTTATGAGGTATTCAGAGAGTTGACACAGCATCGAGCATGCCTTTAGAGTTAAATCCTGACACACTTGACCTGGCCCTGTCAATGCTAACTAATGACTACCAGTTAAATAATAATAAACCCTCACCAACACTAATTCAAAACCAAAGAAATATAAATTATACAATTCAAAAAATTTACCCCAAGAAAAAATTTTGTTTAGAAGTACTCGCCTTTCTATACGTCTCTTATAATAATTTTAAGTTCAAGAAGAAATTAATTTTTATTTTTATAATTAACAATTAATATATTGTTAATATTGTATAGTATTGCATTTTTAATCATTTTATTAAAGGTAATTTTTATTGGAGTTGGACG
>KZ809282.1:89675-100589 GCA_000696205.2 Oncopeltus fasciatus | reverse complement strand
TAATATTTATATATATATATATATATGTTTGTATGTGTGTGTATATATATAATTTTAATATTACGATAATGAAAAGAACAAAACAATAGAAAGAACCTGTATTAATTGTAGTGAACTAGTCAATAAAATGAATTATTCAGTAGTTATTGATCATCATGATAAGGTGAGAAACTCTTGATGTCTGGCCAAAACACCAGAACCACATTCGAAAAATGGTTTATTTATTTCAATTGTGTTTAATCATATACTTAACACAAACACACGCATGCACGTGTTTGTGTAAAGTATATAATTAAATACAATTGAAATACTATCACAGGACTTTAGTATTTTCCGCTCTCACCTAACTAACTGGCATAGTTGTCAACAGAACTATAAATTCCACTTTTGACTTTATCAACAAACTCAATGAGTTACTTGCGAAAATATTTACAACGTACGTATTTATAGCCAATTAGTTGAGGGGTGGACAAAACGCTAATAAAAAATTACGAAGCTCGCTAGTTTAGCACTGTCCTGCGGAACTATAAACCCCGCGTGTCGTTAAATTTTAAGTTTATCAACAACGGGGAGGCATTTATGGGGACAAATAAATGTAATTTTGACTAAGGACAAAGCTTGTAAAATTTTATTGCCTTTGAGATGAAAGCGCAAGGGAGATCGTAACAGTCTGTCAATGTCGATAAATGCTTTCTATTTTTATGGAGTGCTTTAACTCTGTGGTTAGAACTTTTATGTATCCAACACTAGCCATGACTTTTACTGTCACGTTACCTGACTTTGTGGCTTCTAACTGGCGTATCTGCCAATAAATGTCAATAAAGGAGCTAACTTGCTTATTGGATTTATGTGAGCAACTACACATTACATATGTTCAGTGATATTGCAGGCTAGCTGATATCTATGATTTTGACCTTGTCAGAAAATAAAATTTCTAAATAAAACTTCTGTTTCAATTTTTTCATAGTGTCAAGTTATTTATGAATTGAGAAAGTTTTATCTTAAGTAAAAAATACGTTGAAGGTTTACGTGTGCAATTTGTTTTTCATGATACGATTATTTTTTTATCCCGTTTTTAGTCTATAATGCTTAATTATTTTTGGTACTCAAGTTAAATTATAACTAGATCCATTTGGACAACGAGGGAGCTATAAAAGACGAGTAAGATGAGCACATTTGATGGTAGGTAAACCGCTCTGACCGCTTAGTAATCATATGTACTCTTGGGGAAATAGGATGAATCAATTTCGTTTTAACGATATGGGAGGGAGGCCAGAGGACGGCCTCAACTGAAGTCTGAAGGAATGATGCCCAAAAACGCTTTGTGGCATTTCATGATCCCATGATTCTAGGTGGTACACTGACGCGACATAATTTTATATAGATCTTTTATCCCACATTGGAGTGTGATCTGTGAGGTTTTTGAAGCTAGCTATCCAATACTAATTTAAGACAGACCCATAGGAAGTGATCTGTGTCTTCTTTGGCAGCCTTGTCATGGAGCATGGAACTCATGATCCCGTCCGGGTCTCATGTTCCGTCTCACATCTTTATGAAGTGAATAACTCGAAAATTGGTAAAGTATTTGTATAGCAGCCAAAGGCGTTGACCATAGCTCTCATTCAGAATAAACAAAGCAGGTTTATATTTTAATTAGTTAGCAGATTTTCCGTAGAGAAATTAAGCTATTCACGGTAATGGCCTGACGCGACATGTGAACAATTTTTTATAGATCTACACTGATCTTACATTGAAGAAGCTAAAAATAATATCCCGTAAAAATTTTATTTGTCTATACGTGTTCTAGCGTCCGCAATTTACAAATTCATAACACATAATTCAATATTTAGGTTTCATTTTTCAAAGAGTTGGATGTGTTCGTTTAATAACTGATATTGGATAGAAGAGGAAGACTAACCTTTAAATCCTAATATATTTATTAATATTAGCATTGCGAACAAAATCTATTGAACGAAAAATGTGAAATGTAATTTTATAACTATTAGATGTTTTTTGTTGGGGTTCGGTCAAGGTATTCCTAGTGCTACCTTGACCGAACCCCAATGAAAAACATCTCGTAATAATATCTACTCTTAGAATACAAGACTAGGTCTTTGAGAGATTTTCTCTTTGAAAAAGTAATTCTTTGAGGTTAACATTTTTTTTTTGTTTACGTAGGCTTCGACGGTCGTCAGATGTATTTACCGTTTCTTTTTCCGGGTTGGACCGTGTCAAGTTGTTGGTAGTTGCCGAGCTTTCGTACATTATGTGATGGCTTATTCAGGGTTGAAAAGAGAATGAGAGCTGTAAAAGAGAGATTTATACACTATATACGCCGGGATTATACACCACCTGGTGTATAAAACATGGTATTTATATACCACCTGGATTTTTTAAATCTCTCTTTTACAGCTCTCATTCTCTATTCAGCCCTGAAGAAGCCATCACATGATGTGCGAAAGCTCGGCAAAAACCAACAACTTGACACGGTCCAACCCGGAAAAAGATACGGTAAATACATGTTTTTTTTTTCTTTAAAAGTAAGGAGTACACTCTCCACCATATTTAGTGTGAGCAATTCTTTTTTCTGATACAATCTGACGGATGTCCAGTTGGGTATTGAGTAACTTACCGATGATTCGCTCATTTTTAAGTTTAAATGTAGAAGTATAGTTCTTGAATAGCAGAGAAAATATCATCTATCAGCCGGCACCCCAGGAGAGGCGAGAGAACTACGTCCCTTTAGGCAGAACGCTATTGATCTCATTACGCAAGAATGTACACCTAGTGGAGCGACTAGAATTCTGCTCTAGCGCATATTCTCCACCCAATTCCCTAGGATAGGATTTACTCAGAGTTTCCTCAAGGAATAATGGCCCAAGTTTAATAAATGGGCACCTTCAAAGTCCTTTTTGAGAGCAGCAAAAGCCGTTTCCTTGTCATACAGGCTCTTTTGTTTGTTATATAAAAAGCAGTGTAGTGCTATTTCTGATGGTTCATCGTTCTGAAAGGCAAATTGTTTCCGTTTCTTTGATGACTAACAGAAATAAATAAATCATGAAAAAAAAAATTTTTTTTTAAGTTTTTTATAATAACAACGTTAAGCTCATTGATCCTAATACCTTCCCTTTAATTATCAGAGAAGAAAATAAAAGTGTTCTTGTTAAAAATACTGTAAACAATTAATCAATAGAAAATGTTTAATACGTTTTACACTAACTTAAGGCCCATTTAATATTCAGTGGAGTGATTTTAAGATTAACAGGCTTTTATCCCATCCCTCAAACAGATAAGAGAATGTGTATGTATATGATGAGTGAGTTATCGACCAGGTTTTCATATAATATTAGTCAGTTATTAAGGATTTTGCTCTAATGTATAATGCGTAATTACTTATGTAAGACAAGTGTAACGTAATAGTTTTATTCATTTTATAAATAGTAATCATTCAAAATTTTAAATTTTTCGTCGTGTATTTTCTGCTCTAATGAAGAGAAATATTTTTTTCGAAATATTGGCTTGGACAATATATAATAAAATATTAGACCAAAATCCTCAATAACCAACTAATTGCACATACACACACACACACACACACACACACACACACACACACACACACACACACACACACACACACACACACACACACACACACACACACACACACACACACACACACACACACACACACACACACACACACACACACACACACACACACACACACACACACACACACACACACACACACACACACACACACACACACACACACACACACACACACACACACACACACACACACACACACACACACACACACACACACACACACACACACACACACACACACACACACACACACACACACACACACACACACACACACACACACACACACACACACACACACACACACACACACACACACACACACACACACACACACACACACACACACACACACACACACACACACACACACACACACACACACACACNGAGAGAAAGGGAGAGAGAGAGAGAGTGAGGGAGTGAGAGGGAGCGAGAGGGAGTGAGAGGGAGAGAGAGAGAGAGAGTGGGAGAGAGGAGAGAGAGAGAGGAGAGAGAGAGAGGGAGTGAGAGGGAGCGAGAGGGAGAGAGAGAGAGTGAGGGAGTGAGAGGGAGAGAGAGGGAGCGAGAGGGAGAGAGAAAGAGAAAGAGAGAGAGAGAGAGAGAGAGACTGAATAGCAATTGTTAGCGCCTTTTAGTACAGACGATTACAATCGCAGAGTATCATATTATCTGGCGATGACCACTCTCAGTATGAGATCATATGCTAGACGAAGTGGAAAATAAATGAAGAGAAGGCGTCGGGGAGCATTTTGGTGGTCACGTGTCGCCTATACCACCGGCACTCACATGCCTAACTCCCCTCCACTATTCTCTTGCTTTCCACTATTCCCTACAGTGCGCCGTAACGCGAGTCTCCATTAATAAGGGAAAACCTTCCTGTATCTTCAGGTACATATATACATGTACTGTGTAAAGTTGTATACAACTACTATATCTTTTGTTAACTTTTGCACAAAAGAGCCGAACGTATCCTTAGTTTATTTATCTCCCTAAAGTTATTGTTGCATATCTGTTATATGTTAGATCTACGTTTTTCCAAAGGGCTTGTTAGAGATATTTTGGGAGACCCTCTTGGTAAACATAACATAATGCTATAGTTTTTCTTGCGTTCTTATCTTTTGAGATTTAATAAAGTATCAATAGTATGGAGTTATTTTTAACTAATATAATTATTACTGTAAAATTATGATAGAATTATTATTTTTTGTTAGTTGTAATCTATTTCATATGTGATATAGTTAGCACCATTAACAATAGAAACACCTGAGTACCTTAGTACATTTAAGGTTATAAGGGGATGATCAAATGAAGAGTTTTTTTTTACCGTAGATATTATTAGATGTTTTTCTTGTTGGGTTTCGGTCAAGGTTGACCCAAAAAAATACAAATCTTCAAGAATTTGTATTTTTAAATTATCTGCCAACGTGTCGCCTTACATTGTAAGCCATCTTCAGGGCTGTTGAAATACAATGTCATAACAATAAAAATTAAAATAAACAGAAAAAAAATTAAACGATTTACAATATTATAATATAGAATTGCCATAACTAAATGTAGTTTGGTATCAAAAGTATAAATGTAGTTAACTATGTAGAAAAATACAAAATAAAATAAACTACCAAAAAATATAATTAAACACACTTACCTATCTTGAAGGCAAGAGGAGATCACATTTTCATGACTGAGAGGTAGGGTTTGAAAATTGGGAATATTTTTTTTTTAAGATGGACAACGTTGGTGGTGTATGGGTGGAGGATAAGAGGCGGTAAGTACAAAGGAAGAGCGGCCTGCTTTAAACGGGGCAATAAAAAGAAAAAAGGTAGGACTTTATTGCGGATAAGTAACTTTTGGAACTAGGAGAAATGCTTGACAGGGGTATTTTGAAGGGGGGCTAATTCAGAACCAGAGTGTGAGTTATCTGTAGACAAGGTTTTTGGTCACTTTTATTTTGGATGATGAGGGTGAGTTAAAGTGGAGGAGACAACCTGAGTAAGCGTGTTTGGCGTACCAATCAGATCGTCTTCTCCACTTTGACTCATCTCACCCTCACAATAAAAAAAAAAAAAATGTGGCCAAAAACTTTATCTACAGATCACTTACACTCACTGAAAAGACATTCCATGACAAAAATATTAAATGTGTAACTGGCGTCCTCCTCTCTAATGGTTTCCCTACTCACACCATTAAAAAACTTTTGAAGGAATTGTTTATTTCCACTTCCCAAACTATGCCCCTCCCCCAAAATAACGGCCTCATTTTTCGTTCTCTCCCGAATATTCCAAAACTTTCTGAAAATATTAAGAAAACCCTCAGAAAAACTTTCCGTAACCTTAAGCAATGCATTGGCTTCTTAAAATAAAATAATAGTCAATTTTATCTGGTGTATTCATGTATCTTTGCTGAAAACTGACTGTAAAAATTTAATAAAATTAATAAAATAGCAGAATCGGCCGGTAACCCTAAAAATTTCTATAAAAGCTTTTAAAATTAATTCTTCATTTTTTACTTGGCTCATAAAACATAACAAACCATTTGTATTTAATAAGGATCTATTAATTTATGTAGATATTTACAAAGAAGAATCAAGACGAGTAATGAATTATTAACATTTAATGAATTGTTCAAATGTAGAGTTTTTTTACAGTAGATATTATTATAATATGTTTTTTGTTGGGGTTCGGTCAAGGTATTCCTAGTGCTACCTTGACCGAACCCCAATGAAAAACATCTCGTAATAATATCTACTCTTAGAATACAAGACTAGGTCTTTGAGAGATTTTCTCTTTGAAAAAGTAATTCTTTGAGGTTAACATTTTTTTTTTGTTTACGTAGGCTTCGACGGTCGTCAGATGTATTTACCGTTTCTTTTTCCGGGTTGGACCGTGTCAAGTTGTTGGTAGTTGCCGAGCTTTCGTACATTATGTGATGGCTTATTCAGGGTTGAAAAGAGAATGAGAGCTGTAAAAGAGAGATTTATACACTATATACGCCGGGATTATACACCACCTGGTGTATAAAACATGGTATTTATATACCACCTGGATTTTTTAAATCTCTCTTTTACAGCTCTCATTCTCTATTCAGCCCTGAAGAAGCCATCACATGATGTGCGAAAGCTCGGCAAATACCAACAACTTGACACGGTCCAACCCGGAAGAAGAAACGGTAANAGATAATCCTTTTAAAATAATACACTTTATTAAAATTTGTATTTTTTAGATCTACCTTGACTGAAAAAAACTGTAGAGATAGAAATTGTCCAAAGCTCACCGTAGTATTTCTTTCAAGATCTCTTTCGCCGTTCAAGTTAGCTGCCAAGGTAAGTTGTTAGCCAATGGAGTACGGCTTCCATTATTAACGAAGATCGTAGGGGTGTATAAGTAACACAGCTCTGAAACCTTGATTTACCCCGCAGAGTCAGAGAAAGGGAATAAAGGATGGCCTTGTAAATAATTCGTGTATTTTGTTTTCCTCCTTGGGGTCTTAACCACGTCTCCTGCCTTCGACGGGATACGTCAAGTTTAGACGCCGGCTGACAGCTAATCCCCCTTCTGAGCTGTGAATAATGTTATGGTAATATTATGAAAAGAGGGCGAGTGTTCGGCCGAGGGTGAAGTTTCTACTTGTATTCTTCGATCGGAATGTAGGTGAGGGCGTTCGTTATTCACGACAGAGGCTTGGGGACTCAGGTGTCCTCCCGCAATTCCACCTTGCATAAATTGAACATTTGTACGATCTCTACAAAAAATCCCTCCGATCCTCTTTTCCCGTAGATCTTTTGTTCTATTTTATTTTGACAGAAGAAAAACAAGGAATTCCTCTTTGTTGAATTCTTATAAATTTTGGAGAATGCAATATCTAGAGCAATTATGGTTATGGCTTTAGAGAAAAAAAAACAATAGATAATAGGTTTAAATATTATTTTTTGTGGTATTTAATCCTACGTAAATTTAAACAATTTTTAGTGCAAGGGAACAGAATAAAAAATCTAACTGTCCTAGCCAGGACAGTCAGATTATTTATTCTGTTCCCTTGCACTAAAAATTGTTTATAGATAATAGGTATTAATTTAGTTGTGGTATATTATCCGACGTAAATTTTAAAGAATTAATGCGAGGGAATAAATTAAAAAATCTATGTGTCTCAACCAGGACTCGAACCTGGATCTCCTGTTTCCTTTCGCTTAGAATGCATTAATTGTTTAATATAAAATAGGGGATATTGAAGAGGGGTTTTGTCCACTTCTTTGTAATTTTATTCACTCAGCTCAAAGCTTCCTCATAGGCTAAGTAAAAATTAAGGAAGAAGTTTCGAACCATTGGGGGATGGAAGTTATAGGGAATTTCTTCTTAAATTTCTATCACTTTATGTAATAAAAATATCCAATATTTCTGTGTATTGTAAAGCAAGTTACCTATGACATTTTGAATAGTTTAAAAAAAATCGATTTACGAAAATTTGAGGAGAGGTTAGTCAGGGATTCGATCTTGGGAGCTGAAGAATTAAAAACTGATTTTTCGGGAGTTCTTAGTTTTGGTAAGTTCCAAGGGGATTTATTTGGTTCAATAATGCACTGCACAACACCAATAATCATATCTGCGCGGGGTTTTGGATGAGATAAACGGAAGAAGATACTTACATCGACACACTCGATCGTTGTAGTGACCAAAAATTATTTTGTTCCCCAAAAACTGGCAAAGAAACGAAGTAAAATAATATAACGGGCATATAATAAATTATCAATGCATTAATAGTGACTATTATAATTATACATAATTTTTATATGACACAGGTCAAGGAGGCACTTGAAAGAACAAATGAAAGCTAAAAGAATCAAACTTTATAAAATCTAAACTTATTATTTTTTTTTTTTTTTTGCTGCGTTAGCCTCCCTTGCAACCACTTAGGGTCATTGGAGGGAGGGGCTATCTACAGGTTGCCACCCCATTCTAAACACCCATGGCTCAGGACAAGCTTCTATTTTATAAATAAAAGATTGACCTGGGCGGGATTTAAACCCGCAGCGTCAGGATTGCGAGACCTGTACGGATCCCCTGAGCTAGCCTGGCGCCCCACTTATTAACTTTGATAACAAATTAAATTTTTCTTTGAGATTTTGATTGCCAACTATGAAAACAAATAAATTCATCCAGCTCATTTTTTCAATATCATTGCTTACAATGAGTTTATAATTCAACCAATAATCTCATCTCTAGAAATTGATAAAGAGTTAATAATCAAGAGGCGGAAAAACACGTTTCTTTTTTTTATTAGTACAGTTCAAGTAAGGAAATCTGTCAATTCATCTTGGAGCTTTGACAGGATTTACGAAAAATATCTTCGCTTATTCACGGAAACTATATAGAAAAGTATTTAGAAAATAGTAGTATTTGAGAACAAATAGCTCAGTATATCGCTCTTGGTCACAAACAGAATGGCCAAATACGTATTATATGATTTTCAGTCATTTTTGAGCTTATCTTACTGATCTGTGTCAGCCACTCACCGTAATAAAATTTATGTTCTCTGCATAAAAAGTAATACAAATTTATCAAATTTTGTTGGTTTTTCAACCCACTCTGGGCCTTGTGCCACATAATTAGCATGGCTACTTGACCAAATAACTCTTTAAAGTGCATTTTACTTTATTCTATTGAATTCAGAACGTCTCTAACTCTAACCGATACTGATAAACCCCTTTTTTTAAACTATCATACCTTTCTTGAATACAGAAAGTGACAGTGAACACATGTTTTCGGCCATGAGGATGGACAATGTCCGAAAGCGCTCGCCAACAGAAGATGGTTTGCGGAAACCAATGAAGACGGATTACAAAAGGTATGATAGTTCTATATTCATTGATAGTTACAATAACCCTTTAGATTATTTAAGTTGAAAGCTTCAAATCGGTTTCCCAATATTGTTATTATTTTTTTTAACGTCCACCTGAAATTCTCTTTTGTCAGTGAGATATTGCAGTATTCAGAACGGTATTATTATTATTATGTTTAGAAAATAATACCAGGATTGGAGGTAGGTAGGTGGGGTTCTTTGTTGTGTAGGAAGGCGTTAGTGGAAAGAGTTAATTGTGGCGCTGGTAGGCGTGGAACGTAGCTCTGGGACAACTTGACTCGCTTCCTGCACGAGGATTGTTAGGGAAGTTATTGAAAGTTGGTAGGCAGAGTGTAGGTCATTAGCAGAGAGCCGGCCGACGGCGGGGGGGAGGGGAGCATTTGACCAGGGGGAGAACACCTTCCAATTTACAATTCATCTGGATTAAAACCTCGCGGCAGAGTCGCCTGATTACGAATTTTAGTTTCTATCTTCTTCAGGATCGATTTGTTTCTGCGAATTTCTCATTGAAATGAATTAAGTATGCGAATGCAGTTGTTTTGAAAGCGGCTGGTTAACATGCCGGCCATGACGTTCATTGAACTATGTACTGATTATGGATGCATGAATACATACATAAATGAATTATCATTTTTGCTTTCAACTTGATATGAAGGCATCGGGCAAAACGATTCGGCAACAACAGCGTAGGTACAATAACGTATGTCGGATGTATTCTACACCATATATGGTATACTAAAAAAACTTCTGGAAAATGCTCAGCTTAGACTAAAAAGAAATAGTGTATTAAGTTTGTATTTTTTAATACTTTAATATCTCAGATTATTAATATATTTTGAAATTTTGATGAGTTTGATAGACTAATTCATCCATCTTAATCCTGTCCTTAAATTAACAGAAAAAATTAGCAATATCAATCTTCACTTATACTTTAAAAAACTTTTTCGCAATAATTAACTAGTTTCTAAGCTTCGGTATTGGCTTATGATTACCCAAATAGTAAGTCTACCGAATTGAAATGAAAAATATATAACCTCGTCTTTAACTTTGATTTTTGTTCTTTTATTTTTACTTCCCGTTTTCAATTATTTTTGGCCATAAAGAATTTTCTATATCATACACACATAGCGCTTTTGTTTCTCCATAAAAGCCTGCCCCGGGTCTCGAACCCTCAGCGCCAGGCATGAAAGGCCTAAACGGATCCTTTGATAGCACCCGTATTTCCAACTTTCAATTATTTCTTTTGGAAAACCATTATTTCAGTTTTTTTTTTTTGTTTCTTTAATATGAGAACAGAAACTGTAAAAATTGTATTTAGTTGATAAAATAAGAATAATAGAAGATACGAAATTCTAAAATTTAATATAAACATTTTAAAATGATTTTTTTTTTTTTTTTTTTTTTTTTTTTTTTTTTTTCTTTTTTTTTTTTTTTTTTTTTTTT
>KZ809281.1:115320-132527 GCA_000696205.2 Oncopeltus fasciatus | reverse complement strand
ATTTAAATCAATTTTTTTTTAAATTAATTTTATATGGCGTTCAGAATTTGTAAATATTTCGCTACGTTTTCATTAAGTATAAATCTTTAAAATAATTGAAATTAAGCGTTATAAATAAATTTATTTACTGAACCATTTTTGGAAACTGAACATTCGAGTCAGCTGAGAATGGAACCATAGCTCCTCTTAAAAACTCCTGGCGTTTAAAAATCGAGGAAGCAAAATAAAATTAGAATTATATATATATTCGTGAGTGTTTGTCCAAAAACGTTCTAACAAAATTAATTTTATTTAACAAAGAAACAAATTCCTGCATTTTAGCTTTATCTGTCAAACTCTTGTGTGCCATTATCATATGTTGAAATTGTCTGGGAAGGAGAGGGTTTGAGAGAAGTGGAAAAATAAAAATTAATCATTATTTATCTTGTGATAATAATAGTTTTAAATTATATGTAGAAAATCGTTTTTCATTTTCAACTTTTTTTAAAAATTCATACTGCTATGCGAAAAATGTTAATTTGGGACGATGCTATAAAAAGTGTCAAATAATGGAGGTCATTAACAAAGTTCTCGAAATTAATTACTGACAATTTTGGACTTTATAAAGATTGATTGGAAATAATTGATTTTATTACAGCTTTAATAAAAATTTCGAGTAGGAATACAAATATAAAAAGCCTTTTGTATTTTTAAACAAGATGCACAACTGACAAAATTAATAAGTGGAAAGCTATTCCGTTCCGCCTTTTCATAATAGAGACCCAAATTTGGTTTGGGGAATATTTTCGGGAATGTTTTACAGATATGTGAAATTTAAATAACGGTTTTTATTTATAAAACGCTTAATGAGTTTAAGTTGAGACGAGTGAGTGTCAAGTAGAAGGCCAAACATTTTTTCAATCGCAATAATTTTTTTTAAAATGGTATGTCAATATAGGATGTTGAAATGATTATGCTAATTAAAAAAAAAATTATTATTGATATCCAATACTTCACACTTTATATACATATATCTCTAATCGCTGAACGCTTTCAGAATCAGTGATTCCATCATGGGAGCCATTTAACTTATAATGTGTTCTCCTGATTCTGAAAAAGCTCAGAAATTAAATAAAAGTATATGGGAAGTAATACTTTTCAAGCATAATAGGTGTAAAATTAAATTTAATCCTATTTATGTTCTTCTTAAACAAATCATGAATACTCTGCTTCGTTTACAAATTTTATATTCTGTCTTCTTAATCCTCACAATGCAGTTTCTTCTTGTCTCTCACTTATTTTCCTTCAAACATTATCCTCTGTAATTTATTATTAATAACTATTATGTTATTTCTTTGCGTTTTCAATGAAATCGTATTTACTTTATATATTCTGATAGCCATTCGTCACCCTGATCAAAAAATCACACCCTCGTAGATCTGACCAGCCTATTCGGAGAGAAAAATAATTTTTGGAAAGGATACAACTCTTTATTGGTTTATCTCTTTTCTGTCTGTCTCTGTTACCTGTTAAACTATCTTTCATGATGCTTGGATACCCAGTAGTTATCAAATTTCTAAAAAAAAAAAAAATAAAATAACTTTCACTACTGGTAAGAAACTCCGAAGCAATTAAGTAAAATTATATTTTCTTTTCTGTAACCGGAAATCTATTATTATTAGTATCCCACGTATTCTGGTAAATATTTACTGAATACAAAAGGAATATAAACGAAAGGAAATGAGGAGACCCGACAAAAAAATAAGTAAGAAACAAGGGGGTACAGCTTGCAGGATATATAGGCGGTCAAAGGGGTGGGGGGCGGGAAGGGTGATGTGTGGGTTCCTAGGGGAAAAAAGTAATTACTCGCTGAAAGCTAAAGCCAAAACACATTTATCAAATGTCCCCTGGGTCATGTTGAGCGTTGGATGCGCGACTTGCTCACCTTTCTGGGTCGACACAACACGTTCTTTTTCACCGCAATTCTCCACCCACCGCTTCATCAAGTCTGCTATTCCCCCCCTCCTCCTCTTCGTCACTTGGTGAATGTGTTCAGCTTTCATCTACCGGTGTGGCATTTTTCATGTGGTTGTGCATCCAACCAATGATTTTTGCATCTAAAAATATGTTTCACTGATAACATCATAGTCTTTCAATGCGCTAACGTCATCATCAATAGTTTTGATGGTATATGATCTAAAAAGAGATCCCCTCTCCACAACTATGAACTGCTCTTTTCTAAAAAGTACATAAAATCGGCATTTCAGTTTCGTCAAAGAGGATTCTGTTTACAAGACCGCTTATCTCATTAAATAATTTCTAATGAACATTTGCTAAAAATGATTTCATTTAACGTTTCTTCTTCCGGGTTGGACCGTGTCAAGTTGTTGTTATTTGCCGAGCTTTCGCACATCATGTGATGGCTTCTTCAGAGCTGAATAGAGAATGCTCTATTTCATTCTATTTTCAGCCCTGAAGAAGCCATCACATGATGTGCGAAAGCTCGGCAAATAACACCAATTTGACACGGTCCAACCCGGAAGAAGAAACGGTAAATACATCTGACAACCGTCGAAACCTACGTGAACAAAAATAATTTCGTTAAGTGAGGAGAGGATTATCAGGAATTCGGTCTTGGTAATGGAAGAATTAAAAAATAATTTGTAACCTAAGAAGTTTTTATTTTAGACAACGTTTCGGCCTAAATTTAAGGCCTTCATCAGGGGCGAAGACTACATTTCCTCCACAAAAAGTAGTTTTTTGCACATGTTAAAACAAAAACCACCATAAAGACACCTCATAGTATTTCAGTATTCTACATAGAACTTTTTTTTTCCTACAGTGATATTTCAACGAACCTCAAGCTACCTAATCCTATCCATACCCTTCCTGTTCCTTCTCAAAACTCTTAAATATAAAAATGGATCAGACATGATTTAGTTACTATTGAGCTGTAGTCTCTCTCTCCCCATCACCCTATTTGGTATATTACTCAGAATATTGTTAATAATTTTTTCTCTCTTCAATATGTTAAGTATCGAGTTTTC
This sequence comes from Oncopeltus fasciatus, assembly GCA_000696205.2. Lineage (NCBI taxonomy): Eukaryota > Metazoa > Arthropoda > Insecta > Hemiptera > Lygaeidae > Oncopeltus > Oncopeltus fasciatus. The sequence continues at coordinate 129,501 of KZ809281.1, read as the reverse complement.
ATGCATTTTATTGAGTATAACACACAGTTTTATATTTTTATTTATTTGTTAGATTATGATATAAAGACATAATTCTATATTATTTTTTTTCCTATTCAGCCCTGATGAAGACTTGAGATTCAGGCCGAAACGTTGGCTTAAATGAAAACATATTTAGTTAAAAATTGGTTTTCATTCTTGAGCCACAAAAACTGAACTCCTGACAATCCTCTCCTCACTTTATGAAATTAAGTTCAATTATTAGATTTGACGTCACAAGCAACGATGCAAGATATTCGCTGAGATCTCTGAGATTTCACTGAGAGGTAGGTCGCTCCTATGATTTCACTAGCTATGAGGTAGGAAATTCTTAAAAATCTCTGGAGACCCCCTGAGGGGTAGGTCTCTTCTATGACGTCACAAGCGATGAGGTAGGAAATTCGCTCATATGACGTCACAATCTATGAGGTAGACATAGAGGTTAGTAGGGAAAGCCTGAGCTCTGCTACCTTGATTAAAAGAGGTAAGCTTAGAGATAAGAGTTTTTAGCGGAAAACAATGTTGTCTGCCATTTTCTTCATTTTGGGGCCCAGGACAGGTCTTTTCACCCTTTTGTAAGGTAATTTAACAATGAAAAATAGATAATTATAGATTTAGCTATCTAACTGCAGATATTACATCAGTTACACAAACACACACCTATGTACTGGTGCCTGCAGTTTTTAAACTAAATGTTAAATAAATCATATTTATCTTCCGTTATCCGCCAAGAGGATGTTTTTGAGAATGATCAAATATCAAAATCTTAAGTACCTGTTTTACTGTTAGAGTTACGAAAAAAAAAATATAGAACATTACAAGTGAGTAATCTAACTTTTTAAAGATTCATTTGTCAAATTCTTATAAAAAATATGCAGGAAAGCATTTAAGAGTAATTTCGAAGGTTGTGTGGGGGAATAATTTTCAAATATATAGGAACCGAATTCGGCTTTCAATTGCTTCAAAGACATCAATTTCGGTTTATATCATGTTTGTTTTTTACTTTCAACTTGACATTATAAGATTTTGGTTCCATAACAATTTACGAAAAGCACTTACCAAGAAAGAAATTCAGAAATTTACAACATAGATGGAGCGTTTCCTAGACTTTTCCTTCCCGTAATGTCAAGAGCCAGCTTTACTGATCCCGCAGTTTACGGTGATTGTCTTTTATTGCTAATAAGATAAAATAAGTGAATTACATATAATAAAACATGGGAAAGTCGCATATCTCACGTTGTTGTTGCTTGATGGATGTTTCCATAAATATGTCGAGAGAATTGTGTAAAGTATTTTATTTTTTGTTTTATGAATTGATAAATAAGTTTATAGTCATTTGATTTAAATATTTAAAATATTCGAATATCTATAAATATGGATTCCAAGACTATATAAATAATGAATTTTCGGAAATTTTAGAATACGCTTTTTCAGTCTTGGCGATGATATTGAGAGATGTGGGGTAAAGATAAATTCCGCTGAGACATACATATTTTGATACATTTTGTTGAAAGTATTCATGGGGATTTGGGGGAGGGGATAAATACAATATTATACAGGGACTCCCCCAGTCGGTCAGTGAGAGAAGCCTCGCACACCATCAATCTAATATCGGGTCATCTCTCACTCCGGTTGTCATATCTCTCAGCTGCTTGTCATATACAGAGCACGCTTCGAACACGGATACTCCGGAGCGACACTTCGCACAGGTGATGATTGAAGACTGCCGCGCCTTGTACGCTTGACTGACAAAGCCCTTTTTCGTTGACGTGGTACGAGTACCCGGTACCCTGATACTGACCTAGCTCATCAACATACTGTGGAATGATTAAGAATCTAAGTTTGGGGTCTTAAATAATTATAATCTTAGAGATACAAAATACAATAAGTTATTTTCCTATTCCTCTGTCTTCGAATTAATGTCATGATCAAAATTTCGTTGCTGATACAAATTGATGTCACACACACATGAGCAAATAAATCTAATGAGATTTCCGTAAGAATTATATTTATGTTAGACAGTAATATGTATTTTATTTTTAAGATATTGAAATAATGGTATTAAAATTATTAGTCTTTCCCAAAATTTACTCTTTTAACAAATTTACCCTTTTTTTCTTCTAAATTTGGACTAATAAACAATTTTGTGTTCTTTGTGGAATATTGTAAAAATTGAAATTGTTATAAATATTCAAATTGGCATCTTCACCCAATTTTCGTAAAACTTTAAAAGATCTTCACAGAACCTACATTAAAGTAACTGAAATATTATTGAAACATATATTCAGTATTGTGCGTCCACAATAATTGAAATGATAATAGCAAACTTGGTATTTAAGCTAAGTTTAGCAAACAATTGGAGAAGTTTGCTTATGGCGAAGGTGCGATTAGGAAGATGACAAAATTTATTGTCTTAATAAGGAAGATATTATTACCTTTGGAAGAAAAAAAAAGTTAAAAACAAATATCAGAAAAAAAATTTTTCGTTAGATTTGTACTTTATAGTGTGTCTTACGGGCCCCTGTGTGAACAATTTTTAAAAGAGAGTAACCAGAATCGACGTGTTAGCTTCTTTTTGAAAACCAAGGTGTTTTCTCGAAAGGCTGTAATCGGTTGGGGAAGGAGGGAGATATTTGAAAGTATCAAAATATTAAATCTTTATGTGTTCGTTATTATTAGCATTAAGAAAAACGTGCATAGATTAACGCAGGTGTAAAATATAATTTTATATAATTTTAATGCGTTATTGAAACGCATATTAAGAATGTTCTTTTTTTTTGGTTATTTTTGTTGTTATTTTAATGTTTAGTGTAAGGAGTTACGGCACTGGCCGTTCTCTCCCTCATGTCAATGTCCCTTCCCNTTTTTTTTTTACCATTGTCAAATTTCTATGTTGGTTATTTTTGTTGTTATTTTTATTAATATTCACTATACGACTTTTGCAAATTTCAAAAAAACTTCACCGATCCTAAAATATAATATAGGATATAATAATCCTAAAATAATGAAACTAAATTTGGTATTTAAGCTTAATATTGGAGAAGTTTGCTAATGGCTGATATCAGTCAAAGAGGAGGGGGGGTATAGAAAGAGGAGAAAATTTATAATCCTTATATGTAAGATATTATTAGCGTTGAAATAAAAAAATATAAAAGAAATAGGTGAAAAATGAAATTTCTTTACATTATAAATTAAAATGCGTCTCTTTAAAAACTTACAAAAATATATTTTAGGCAGTAATTTCGTTTTTGAGTAAACCCCCTTATTTTTAAAAATGGAAACACAATTCGTGATTTAGGCTATTTATTGTAAACCCTTGAAAGAATTCATTTTCGTTGATATCTTATAGATAGAAGGGTTTGCTTGCTTAGAGATAAAAATGTATAGATTATCAAAGGGTAGAAACCAAATTTTGGCTTATTGTTGAATTTCATTTCATTGTTTTGTGTGAATTGAATTAGATAAATAGTAAACAGAATTTTATTCGTTCTACTTATGTTTTTATTTGAATTGGGAGAAAAATTTTAAAAATATGTTATAAAATTTAGGTCCTGCAACATTTTTTTTTTACGTTAACTACATAATGAGGTTGAAATTTACAGTTGTAACAACGATATGTGAGTTCTTCCCCCACTCTTCCTTACAAGTACAGTAATCTTCACTTTTATACTCATTGTTTTTTCTTGCTTATATGATATAATTCTTAATTTACCATTGTTTATGAGCAACATTAATGGTTCATGGGAAATCATTTTAGATGGCGCTCCTGCTATACGATATATTTTCCATCTGACTAGATAGAATCGATACTGACATCATTGACGAATTTATACATAATCCTTGATACAACCTCTACAGTTCAACCTCTATAAGTAAATTCGCTTATGAGAAAGGATAACTCTTCTATAACGTAACATATTTGTGAAAACTCAAGACTCTACATATAAACAATTTTCAGCGTTTAAATACGACGTTCTCAATATTTTTTCTGTTTATTTTTCAGAAATAGGAGAAAAACAAGGATGGCAGATTTCATTATGGAGATCAAAGATAGAAGTTCCAGCAGAGAAACAAAAGAGCTCGCTCGCAGTTTCTTATCAGTTAAAGGGCTGGATGTGGTGGGGGTAGTACTGATAAGCCGCCGAAAACGGCCCTTGGAATGCCCCTACAAAACGGACCACATAAATTGGGGCAGCTCGAAGGAGTGGGGGATCCTTATCTTCTGTGGTTATAGGCCCTTCATAAGGAGAGTTGCAGGATAGTGGCCACACATATTCAGGGGCTCCGTAATGTCGTCTCTCGACGCTTTTACTAAATTTATTTTGCAGAAATATGTCGCCTTGATTTCTAACAAACTATTGCTTGATTTCTTNTTTTTTTTTCTTCAGAAATAGGAGAAAAACAAGGATGGCAGATTTCATTATGGAGATCAAAGATAGAAGTTCCAGCAGAGAAACAAAAGAGCTCGCTCGCAGTTTCTTATCAGTTAAAGGGCTGGATGTGGTGGGGGTAGTACTGATAAGCCGTCGAAAACGGCCCTTGGAATGCCCCTACAAAACGGACCACGTAAATTGGGGCAGCTCTCAGGAGTGGGGGATCCTTATCTTCTGTGGTTATAGAACCTTATCATAAGGAGAGTTGCAGGATAGTGACCACACATACTCAGGGGCACCGTAATATCGTCTCGACGCTTTTACTAAATTTATTTTGCAGAAATATATCGTCATGATTTACAATAAACTATTGCTAGATTTTTTGAAACTTCTTTTTACGTATCTTTCAATCTTTTCAATAACTAAGGAAGAAATTACTGTTGTAACTACGATGGGTGAATACTTCCCCCACCCTTCCTATCCGGCCTGACTGGCAAACAAAAAAAAAACAACTCAGTGGTCAAACTTATGACACTCATTGCCGGAGCGACTTTGACATTAATTTTTATATTTAATTATTGCGAAATTCGCTTAGATCACACGGCTCTTGCGTGACGGATTTTTTATTTTAAAGCTTGTAAGATGTAGATTGCAAGCAACACGGACTGACTAAACGGAAAGGATACAGTCAGTATTATGATGAGGAGATAGTCGAGGTTCAGTCAAAGATTTATTATAAAATAAAGACATATTGGTGAATCAATATAGTATTATTTTTGCCAACGTTTCGGCCTGAATTTCAGGTCTTCTTCAGGGCTATGGGGATAACAAAGGGAGAGAGTCACGTTTTCTAACCCATGGTGTCTGAGCTGCAGTATTATACAGTATTTATTTTTCTAAAGAAAGGTGGAACATACTAATATATACATTTTATATTATCAGTTCAGTATTAGCACCCTCTAATATAGGATCAGTTTTAAACTATTTTCTAAATTAAATCTCCCAATGCCATATGAATATTATGATACCTTTATATACTAGCATCTGTTAAACTAGAGTACAGTCTAAAAATATTAAATGCATTATAAAAATTAATTAATAATTAAGTCTTTATTATGAATGCTAATTTTCTATAGCGATTTAAATTTTAATGAGAAATCAGTAGTAAAATATGCTAAAGAAAAGACAGTTTATTTAGTTGTGGTCGATAAGCCGTTGGTATGATTGAATAGAGTGTCATTATTGATTAATATTCAATGAAAAATTTTGAATGATTGAATTTATACCTGAAAAAGATAAGTAATTCTCTAAGGAAGAAATAAGTTATTATTCTTTCTATTTTTAATTTAAGCATTAAAAATTAGCAGAAGTACAAATACTTCTTGCCAAAGAAGAATAAAATACGAACGTTCCTACCAGATCACTTCATTGCTTTCATGAATTTGATTGAAAATTACCCAAAAAATAGGCGGGCTTTACTTAATGGACCTTTAAACACCTCGCCCTTTCTTATTTGGATTTTTTTTTATATCACACCGTGACTCGAACTCGGGTCTCCTACTTCCGGGCAGTTATGCTAACCATTGCAGCACCGAGGCTAGCTAGATAATTCCTCCTACTCCCCTCACCTTACTCCGAGTCTAAACCCTTATGCTCGAAGGAGCTAACATATTCGGCTATTTGTTAGACTCCCGTTTTTTTCTCATATTTTTTATTTTAAATACTGCATTAGTTGTGGTATTTAATCCCACCTTAATTTTATACAATAAATTCGAGAGAATAGAATAAAAAAAAATCTTACTACCTCAGCCGGGACTCGAACCAACTACCCCTGCCTACCGGGCTGGCATATTTATAATGAATCTTCTGGCAAGCTTCAGTGGTGTAATTGGTAAACATGGAAGCCCGGTAAGCAGGAGATCCAGGTTCGAGTCCCGGCTGAGGTAGTTAGGTTTTTTTATTCTATTCCCTTGCATTTATTGTATAAACTATTTGGGTCCATTTTATGTACACATTCCATTTTCAGCTTATGATGTGGACCGTCATCAGTTTGAAATCTAACCCACAAAATAAACACCATAAAAGCTATAAAATATAAAGTAAAAATTTAAGTATAGGGATAAAATGACATTAAAAGNAGAAGTTCCTCAGGTCTTGTAAGCCGGCTGATCCCCGAGGCGGTGGGGCTTAGCTCTGGCACTAACTTGTCTCTCTCTGCTAACCCCCGTGCTCTTCCCTGCCTCGGCAGAGTTCTATCGTATGTGTCCAGGCGTTAGTCTGTGGAAGTGGGGCGATTCCTTACGGAAGAAACGAAAGGGAATCCGGAGCTGGAGTGTAATGGACTCCATGAAGACTTAATGCGGTCCGGGCCGGGAAATGAGGTACTGAATAAGTAAGAAGGGGATGTTGAAGACCGACTGGAAGCCAAGGCTGGTCTTAACCCACACTTATAACCAATCCTCTCTTACCATGGAACTGTTACCGGAACAATGTTATCGATATCACTCGCTATCTATAAAAATAATAAATGAGAATTAAAAATCCGTCTCGCAAAACCAGCGTAAAAAAAACAAATTCATCAGTATCATAGTTCCTTCTAAAACCAACCTTTGCTAAACATATACCTCTTTCTTATTTCATTTAAAAACTACATCCAACATTTGATCAAGGAAATTGAAACTACTGTGACGCTCCTAGACTGTAAAATTAAAATTTATGACTCATGTAAATCCCCACTGTTAATTATTAAAAACTGTTATTTTTGGAATTTTGTTGGTTCAAGTGGGATCGGAGAATATATCGAAAAGTATTGAATAGATCTGTTAAAAGAACAACCTAAAAAGCCATGTTCCTTCAGATTTCGCTATGATTTCTTCAGAACTCAATTGCGAAAAGTCACTTTCGAACTCTAAGTTTAATCGAATATGATTATTTATAAATTAATAACAATTTATATAAATAATTGTTTTTTAAACTTTTTTTTGCAAATATATTCAATTATTTTGAATTTATTTATTGTTTTTATTTTTTCTAAATAATCACTTATTGAATCTAGAAGAAACACTTATTTTTATTTACTATTTTTCGTAAACTTTGACATTTAATATTTTAACTTACACAGAAATTCACCTCACAAGTCAAATCCACTTAATGTTGAATGATCATGTTTCTTGAATTAAATTATCGAAACAGTTAACATTTTATCAAATTTGGAAGAAAATTTATATAAACTTGTCACTAATATATAAAACAATGATTCATTGTAATGATTAAAAAATATATCGTCAATCACGTGATGATCACAGATAAGTAAATTATACGACACAAACACACGCATATTTTATTTTATTTCTTGAGTATTTATATTCATTTTACTTAGTTCTTTTGTAGTGGATCGTAGTTTTATGCCGAACGATAAGCGTTCAAGCTAAATCTCAAAATCAAAATTTTTTATATCTTTCTATTTTTTCATATTTTGAGTGATACTTATTTTTTTATTTCTTTTGTAAATATTTTTATTTTCAGTTACTGGCCTTCTAGAAAATTATTATTGCAATATTTTCCTACAATTCACCTTCCAGATCTAAATATTCTATTCTATCTCTTTGTATTCCTCAAGTTGGACACACTGTATCCTCCACTCTTGGCCAGTTTGTGGAAAACTATTATTCTCGAGTCTCAACCAACCAGTTCTCCTCTATGAGTTTAGCTCTCATTTTCAGTGTATTTATTCAGATTAATTTTCTTTTTCGGAGTTTAAAGAAGGTACTTTTTCATGTTTTTCTCAATATAAGAAGGCACCCAAGCACATGGTTTTCATCTCCCACCCTCAACATCTTAACATAGAATTTATTGCAGCCCTCTTCCCAGTGTCACCAGAGACTTATGCAGTTGTTGCACTCTCTTTCTGCTAGAGAAAGCTAATTAATCATTGTTTTTCACCGGTTAATAATGAGAACGAATGAAATCCTCTTCGTCTGGGCTATGATTGCCATTGTGGTGAAGAATGATCGCTCCGATGGCCTAGTCCTCGAGGCAGTGATGCACTTTAAGTACTGCACTGTTATGAGTGTGTTCTGATATAGCCCCCCCCCCACCCCTCTCCCCACTTAGAAACAGATAAATCCAATGAGCGGAGAGGGGGGTGAAATGCCACCAGCAGCTGTGCAGAGAACACCCCCTGGAAATAAGCGGACGGCCACAGTCCCCACCCCTTCTCCGCTGGGAGTGCAGACATCCATCTCCACGATTTATAGTTGTTTCTCTTCACCAGCGGCTCTTCCAGGAGTACTCTCTTCTACAAAACCAACTTCTTACTTCTTATCGAAGGACTTTTAGATTGGATTCTGTATTCATTTCAGGAACATTCATACACCAATAATCTGTGAAATTTGAAATAATAATTGTCATTTTTGTCAATGTTCATATCGATGTTAGGTAATAAATATATTTCTTACAGGAACTACTTAAACTAAGTGAAATCCACTGTTACATAGTTATCAAATATGTATGTCTTAAATCCTAATTCCACATTTAATATATGAGTAGTAATATTAATTTACTTTGAAAATAATGGTCATTTAATTGTTAATAACCAACAATTAATTAAAATATGTATAATAGTGATATATCTTCACTTTAAATGAACCTGTAAATACTTCTTTTGTCCATAAAAATTTATGCTCAAATTTTGGGTTTCAGGTAAACAATTTAATGATGAATTTCTTTTCAGAATAAACAATAGTTTTTTTTAAAGCTTTACGTTGAGTTTTGTGCCACTGGAATTTAAATTAAAGAATTGGTATTCGATTTAATATTCATCTATAAGAAGCATTTGGTGGATTATAGGTTCAAATCTTGGTTCTAATAAACTATATCCGCCAATATTCCTTTCCAGAGGGCGCTTTTTTCGCGAAGATTGAATAACATCGGAAGATTACTTCATCATGAACCTAGCTCTTATTTTGCACTAACGTCGAAAAAAGTATGGCCTCCTGAATAGATGAGATCCGTCAGTCTACATGTCACGACTCATTAAAGAGAGTATACCATACAGAAAAACACAGGTCATCCATGGCTAGTGGGGATTGGAAGAAGGATTGATGACCCTACTCCTCGAAAAATTACCCGATCGTGTATTTCTGAATGTTTGTATAAGTGTACATAAGACAAGTATAGATCTGATCAAGAGAATGTGAGAACACTCTTTAAGCAGCTAAAAATAGACACCTCGGGTCAAAAACCAAGAGTGATAATGTATATAAACGTGAATATTGTTTTTTCCTTTAGATTTAGTCAGATTTTCCAGGGAAATAATCATTTTTTAAGGTTTAGGCGTTATTGAATCTTATGAGATGCGTGGAGCATGTGGTTGCGATTTGTGTCTGAGAGAACTGTGTTTTCTGGAAGTCATTCTTGGATTTGATTAGTGTAATAATGTATAACAGAGACACTAATATTATACCCTGAGGCACGCCGACAAGAGACTGTACCCACGTTGAAGACGGCGCCAAATCAACCCCGTCTTACAGAAAAGTATCAGGCTGATTGTGCTGGGTAGTCGCAGTTTGTAGAGATACCGAAGGATTTAGAGCCTATTGAATGTCTAAGACATCGCGAATATATCTGTAGAGCTTATGTTAAATGCAATAATGCTTAAGCCTAAATAAAGGCAATTTCTCCTAGAAGGATTGGTAAAACTTCACATAATGATAAAGAAGTCAACAGAAGATGAAGTTCTCTCATCACTCACCATTTTACTTCCACATTAGTAGCCAATAGGAGGAAAGCAATCCGACAGTCACAAATTCAGGAAAATACCTCTTTTTTGTACATTAGACATTTTCAAAAAGAAAAAAAAAAGAAATAATCCTACTTGCCCGAGAAAGATCTCGGTGGCAGTGGTGCCTGTATGGTGTTTACGATTTAGCTCGTAGAGTAACAACAACCGTAGCCTTCCGAAGATAACCTTTTTCATTTTTGTGTGGGCGTTTATGTCTGTGAGGGCACTAGGAGTCGGCCTCTGCCCGTATCGAGACTTCACTTGGATAATATCTCGAGGCGTCTCTCCGTTTTACGGCTTGCAGTAAAACTCCTCCTAGCCGTATAGTCACACCTTCCGGATTACGAGGCTTTAAACTGTTATCAGCCCTGCCTCTCTCTCCTCCAGGGGATTTCATACTTGTTTTCCTCAACTCTCCCCCATCGAGGAACCGACTAGAACAGGAAAGATTTCTTCTTTGAAAGTAATTCCTTCGATATCAGTAAACCTGTGACATAAGTATTGGAAAGTAGTAAATGCTCTGACATCTGACAAATCTCAGTAACTATTTAGTGATGTGATATCTGAAGTATGTAATTAAGTGATAATAATGTTTTCGTTACATAAAGATATTATTAATTAAGACCCTAATACGGGGGGGGGGGTATAAAAGCACTATAGATTAATTTATAATAATTTTAAAGCAATATGATAAGACATTTACCCTCACATATTGAGCATTAATAACCACGTTCAATTTATCTATTTTTTTTTCTTCTATTAAAGGCATGGCAACCACTGAGGGTCATAATTGCCTCAATTACTATTGTCTATCATCTTTGTAAACAATTTAATGTTATGTAAGATAGATATTTTTTTTTTTCAAATTTTTATAATTCATTTTATTATACAGTTATATTATTGATACAAAAAAAAAAACATTATTAGGACAAGAGCTCTTTTAAATTTTAATGTTTTTTTTTAAATTATTATTCTACTGTAAATACTTTTAATCTTCAGTCTTAAGTATACAATGATATCATTACACCATTTTTCTTTTAGCAGTTCTTAGTATATGAGTGCGTGACTTAATGTAATGTATGATATCAGTCTTATTGTAAGGTTTGTTTATACTTTATTTTATGTACATATCATGATTGTAAAATTTGATTTATGTTTTTAAAATCAAGTTAAATATGATTTATAATAATACAAATATTCATATCTCATGAATGACAATACCCTATTGAAGAACAACTATAATTAGCGATACTTTAGGAACATTTTTTGAAAATAATTTATCGGGAAATTAAAATAATAACACTGATATGAATATATGGAATTATATAAGAAGAACTTAAGCTGTGTTAAGGGACAAATAGTTTTGGGACTAATAGGTATTTCTTTAGACCAAGAAAATAAAAAGCGCTCTTATTATGTTTTTGTCGTAATGTGTTAGATATTGTTATGATAAAATCGTTATGGTAAGAACAAAATCGTATTACTAGGTGTGAGGGTTATCCAGTAACAATTGGTAAAAAAATTTTTTAAACTTAGCCAACCATGGTAATGTTTTAAAACATCATAAAGCAGTACTAAAATGTATCATGCTACTTGAATATTCAGCCAAAAAGATTTGAGAGTTGAGTTTCCTGGTCATAGTTTACCGATTACATTTATTACTATAAGTGTACATAAGACAGGTATAGATCTGATCAAGAGAATGTGAGAACACTCTTTAGGCAGACATAAATAGACACCTCAGATCAAAAGCCAACAGTGATAATGTATATAAACGTGAATATTGTTTTTTCCTTTAGATTTAGTCAGATTTTCCAGGGAAATAATCATTTTTTAAGGTTTAGGCGTTATTGAATATTTGTATATGTAACAAGCCACAGCTAAGCAGGGTTTCTACATTTTTTTTTTTCATTTAAGTGGATTTTAATGTGATTAAACTAATGAACTGGCGGTAAAAGCCCAAAATAATAATAAAGGTAAAAAAATAAAAAAAATAAAACTCTCAAGTGTCATTAGGCCAGGGAGGTAAATGTGGGGGAAGGCGTTCAACCATTTGAGTTAATTTTTATTTATCACCCTTATTTTTTGCCCCTGTAAAAATATAGCACAAAATAAATGGTATAAAATGAAATTTTGCACATATTCCGTTTCATAATTTTTTCTATAACACTTATAATAACGATGATGTAGACGTTTATTTAATTTGGTCTAACAGTAAAACAAATCCTACATATCGAGTATGGTTTATACATTGATNATAGGGGGTTGTTTTTCGCCCTTGTATATGATGAGCAGAAAAACTGGTCTTCCTCCCTACCGGGGGGGTATGCATATTGCATGAATCTCTCGAGAACTGGTCTTAACAACAAGGAGCTACCATGATTCCATTTAAGCGGATGACTCTTGTGGGTGAGCAGTATGAATGCCAAGTCCACGTTGACGACCCAGACAGGCGCCATTCTGAGATACTCCGTGCTCATGGAGATCCTGAGGGCTGCGTGCTCAGGACTCAGGTACTACGCAAAGGTAAAGTGAAGTAATCCCGATAGCCTAAATATGATTATGCAGCAGCGTATACTAAACATATTCATAGGGAGGGTAGCCAGGCTAGCTCAGGGGATCCGTTCGAGTCTCGCAATCCTGATGCTGCGGGTTCAAATCCCTCCCAGGTCAATCTTTTATTTATAAATAGAAGCTTGTCCTAAGCCATGGGTGTTTAGAATGGGGTGGCAACCTGTAGATAGCCCCTCCCTCCAATGACCCTAAGTGGTTACAAGGGAGACTAACACAGCAAAAAAAAAAAAAATATATTCATAGGGAAATGAAGCTGGGTAGGACAATGATCAGGTAAGATCTATTAAGCAGTGTTTAAATCAAAGGGCAGATTAATGTAAGTACTCAACATTTACAGTTTTAAATTTTTTTTTTTAAATATGTGTTTTAGTAGAAATGTTTTGGAACATAGTCGTTAGAAAAATTATTTTTCCACCTATCATGGTACACTACGCTAACACTAAAAAAGATACACCTCTTGCTGTGCAGATACTTCGTGTAAAGTAGCCTAATGCAAATCCAGCCATTGCTGTAATCAAGCGGTAGCTTGTATCCAGAAGCTCGTATAACAAATTTGGTTTTTCTGGTTTAAAATCAAAAAGCAATGCCACCCTCTTATGATCTGTTAATTCTTAATAATTCTTAATAATACCCAATAAGCGCANATGTATAGGGGGTTGTTTTTCGCCCTTGTATATGATGAGCAGAAAAACTGGTCTTCCTCCCTACCGGGGGTATGCATATTGCATGAATCTCTCGAGAACTGGTCTTAACAACAAGGAGCTACCATCATTCCATTTAAGCGGATGACTCTTGTGGGTTCGCGGTATGAATGCCAAGTCCACGATGACGACCCAGACAGGCGCCAATCGGAGGTACTCCGTGCTCATGGAGGCACTGAGGGCTGCGTGCTTAGGACTCAGGTACTACGCAAAGGAAAAGTGAAGTAATCACGATAGCCCAAATATGATTATGCAGCAGCGTATACTAAACATATTCACAGGGAAATGAAGCTGGGTAGGACAATGATCAGGTAAGATCTATAAAGCAGTGTTTAAATCAAAGGGTAGATTAATGTAAGCCCTCAACATTTACAGTTTTCAATTTTTTTTTTTTTAAATATGTGTTTTAGTAGAAATGTTTTGGAATATAGTCGTTAGAAAATTTAACTTTAAACCTATACACAACGCTTACACTAAAGAAGATACACTTCCTGCTGTACAGATACTTCCTGTAAAGTTGCCGAAAGCGAATCCAGCCATTGCAGTAATCAAGCGGTAACTTGTAACCAAAAGCTCGTATACCAAATTTGGTTTTTCTGGTTTAAAATCAAAAAGCAATGCCACCCTATTATGATCTCTTAATTCTTAATGATTCTTAATAATACCCAATAAGCGCATCACGACAAAACATTATAAAATATAAATGTTAAAAAATAACATTTAATTTTTAATT
>KZ809281.1:3577-20129 GCA_000696205.2 Oncopeltus fasciatus | reverse complement strand
TATATATATATATATATATATATATATATATATATATATATATATATATATATATATATATATATATATATATATATATATATATATATATATATATATATATATATATATATATATATATATATATATATATATATATATATATATATATATATATATATATATATATATATATATATATATATATATATATATATATATATATATATATATATATATATATATATATATATATATATATATATATATATATATATATATATATATATATATATATATATATATATATATATATATATATATATATATATATATATATATATATATATATATATATATATATATATATATATATATATATATATATATATATATATATATATATATATATATATATATATATATATATATATATATATATATATATATATATATATATATATATATATCTTCAGATCTCATCTTCAAAGCTCAACAATTTCCTGGAGTCAGGGGTCCCTCCATAAAATGTATTACTACATGCATCACATATTTACTTTATTTGCAAAAAAAAAAAAATTTTAGAACTTTTGAAAAATTGATTGGATATGTCTCTATATCCCTTCAGTTTTTCAAAAGTTTAAGGTTATTTTTTTTAATTTTTTATTTTTTTTTTTTGCAAATAAAGTAAATATGTGATGCATGTAGTAATACATTTTATGGAGGGACCCCTAACTCCAGGAAAATTTTGAGCTCTGAAGATGAGATCGTGTGTCTTGAACGCAAACAAATTTAGTGAATAAAGGCGTTTTGGAGAAGCTTGCATTTATCTATATTGTTAAAATCCTTTTTATCTTGTAATGTATATTTTTGTTCAGTTAAAAAAAAATACTATTGTGTCGATAACTGGAACATATAAATTTTTTTAATAAATGTTTACAAAATTAAGAGCTTTTCCCGGACGATTCTGTAAAAACAGTTAAATTTCGCTCGTCATTCCAGCTCCCTTTTGATTGACTGTATCCTAACTAAATCCGAATATCCAACTGATACCCGGGTAATTCCCTCAGACTTGATGGTAAACTTGGATTAGATGTTCTCTCTCACTCTGGGATGAGTTCCAACGTGCCCTCCCCCCACCAGCGAATTACGACGAGATAAGTTTGAGCAGTTCTGGCGGGATCACGTACGAAATAGAGCAAGTGTCTGTCTAACACACTCATTAAGGGGTAGTTTACTGATAATTCTCGAGAACATTTAGCAGACTGTGAATTACTTAATTAGAATTTCATTTATAAGAAAATAAGTAGGATGAGTCTACCCCATTTTCCACCGATGGAGAGAAAAACATACCTGTTATTTTTGACATGTTTAAGGTNATATATATATATAAAATTTTTGTGACTATTGTTGTATTATCTGTGTTTGTGTGTGCGTCTGTTAACGCTTAACGTGCTACAGTTTAAGTTTTACAATTTGTTATTTTCCCTAATGAAATTCGACATATCACTTTCAAATGGTAGTTGAAAGGTTATGTTTGTTTTATTGAAAAATCAGGCATGTAAATATATGAATGGGAATTTGCCAGCAATATTTAGTGGTTGTCAATACGTGTTTTCTATGTAGCGGGCGTTATGTTTAGTTAGGTGCAATAAATCTGACTTCACATTTGTTTATTGACAAATGTTTTGCTCTGCAAGCGTAAGGTAAAAATTGGTAAAAATATGAGATACATATATTATCAACTAAGATATTGAGGTATTCAATTAGTTTACACCTTTATGCGTTATGGGCTTTAACTTTTCATTAAGATTAAATAATAATAGTAATAAATTACAAACTGACAATAAAAATCACTTGAATAAAGTAGAAATCCTGTAAAATCACTTTCTGTACTATTGGGTTTAGCTATCTAGGAAGCTATATTCTTTTCTATTGGTGGGACTGGAATGGAGTTTCAGGACAAGGATTGGGCTAATGGGTTAGAATGAAACTGGAAAATGGAACGATTGGACTTTTTCAAAAGTTGAAATATTTAAATATTAATTTGGTAGTGGTTTATTATCCTACTTTTTATTCTAATGCCTTTCATTAATTCTTGAAATATATATTTCTTTCGAATTGTTGAAAATTATTGTTTTACATTCAACAAATAGTGACCATATTTATTATTCAATTAATAATTTTGTTGAGAATTGTAATTATTAGAGTACGTACTATAAACAGATTTTTAGTAAAATTGTTTTATTAAGTATTGTAAGTTGATTTGAAAAAATACTGGTTTTTTTATTTAATATAACTGTAAAATGTATTTTCGTCAATATTTTGCAGTTTTGAAATCTTTATGAAAGTGAGTGGGAACAGTGATTCAGCACAGATACACCTCCCAATCAACCGGAGTGATTGAACTGTTATCAAGGCAGGCAGGAACCGTAATCAGATGATGGTATAGGATGCCACCTGTAGTTCAATTACAGTGTCGCCTGCCTATGATTTTCCCTGCTTCTCTTCGGCTACAATTAGGATTTACATTTAATTAATAGCTAAAATTACGAACTAATCAATATCCAAATGGATCCACTCAAGCAGGCTTCCCTTGGGGTAAATCAAGCTATTCACATTGGTGGCATGACGCGACTTTCAAAAGGGTCTTCAACTGATGTTTCATTATAATTAATAGTTAAAAATATGACCCGTTCAGAATTATCATTCTATTCCCGCACTCTACTGATAGTCTAAACGCCCGAGTAAGACGAACGTATCGTCTTATGCTTGAATTATCTTAAGCTCATCTCCAATTTATTGTAGCCCTCTTCCTACTTTCACTAGATACTAATACAAGTGTTGCTTTCCCTTTTTGCAATAGNCCCATCCCCCATCCCCTATCCCCCCTGAAAAGGAAAACAACACTCTCCCTGGAATGCTTACCGTCCCTTGTAGAAGAGATGAAGATCTTGAGAGTCCTCGGCACCGCCCACTTGGCCGCCTCCAACTCCCCTCGGAGGACTTCCTCTACAACCTCGTCGTTAATCATGCCGAACGTTCATTCTGCACAGAATAAGAAAAAAAAATACTTGTAAATGCCAAATTCCTGTACTTATTTAGTCGAGTGTTACTCCCAACTACTTATTATGGAGTACAGGAGTATCATACCTTCTATTATTCGTCTTCATTGGTTTTTTCAAACCATCTTCGGTTGGCTTACAGAAGATTACAATTCTTACATTAGAAACTAATGAAGACAGATAATAGAAGGTATGATAGTTCTATATTCATTGGTGGTGGTAATAACCTTTTAGAGTACAGGAGTATTGTTGTCCCGTAAAATGAGGGCATATGAAAATGTGATTCGCTACAGCTCTTGCTTCGGCAGGTCTTAAGTACATACTTCTAAGTACGTAATTACATACTTACATTAATTGTAATTGGTATATAATATACAGTTTTATATCCACCAAAGAATATATAATCAAAATTAGCTTTAAAGCTTCTGCTATATCGCATTAAGGAAATATACATATTATATACCAGAGTTACTTCTAAAATCATTTTATTTTAAGTTCCCCAAACAGTTACTTCTAAAATAATTTTATGTTCCCCTAATTCTGTTTTATTTCAGTACATATTTTTCCTTGAAATTTTAAATAGATAAACATCACATATTTTTCTACCCTCGAGTTAATTACAATTGAAAAAGATATTTAGGTGGTTCACATGATATATTTTTGAAAAATGGTTTCTGGTCACTAAAATTTAAATATAAAATGTGTGTGTCTGTGTCAACGCTGTACAGGCCATAGTTTTCAGTCTTTCCATATAAAATGTAACATGTAGCTTTTATACGGAAAAAAAGAAGATATTGTACACTAATGAGCACAAATCAGATGAATAGGAGAAGGTAATTATTTGTTTCCATAATAATATATAGAGCTAAATAGGCCAAAACGGGTTGAGGAATTATATGAAATGTCAAACACTAGTAAAAAAAAGTCTATGTGATTTACTGGAGTGATATTTAACTCATGTTCATTGATAAAAGTAATATTTCAGAAGTTTATGTGCAAAATTGACTAATTACGATTTAAGATATACAGATACCTATAAGCTGCAATTAGTTGTTTTCATAATGAAATTTAGCATAGGGATGTTAAATTTAAAATAAAACGGGGATATCCTCATTGAGTGAAAGTGGAGAAATAAAGATGAATTTATTACCTGTAATACCAAATGAGAGTACAAAGGGTCTCTTTACATCTGAGTGCGAAACATATAGTTTACTGCAAGATAAAACTCAAATTTCTACAAAATTTTCTCAACTTTGGTGAGAAAGTCGCTAAGTTTTGACAATTTACAGCAATCCCAATAACTTTGATCATTGTCAGGGATATTACTGATTTTTGTAGATTTTATACTGTCATTTTGATTTTTCTGGGGTTTCCACTCTTAGAGATTTTAAAAAGCTAAGTTCTGGATACAAGTCCACTCTGTAATTTATCTGCTATTCTATTGGAGGTAATGAAATGTCTGACGATGCCCTAGATAGATATGTGAAATTAAAACTAATAAATAGTGGGAGATGTATGTGTATGGGATAGAGAGTGCAGTGCACACACAAAAAGAAAAATCACAGAGAGTCTTTTCTCTCCTCACTGACGAAGATCGAGAAATACCGAAAATTTTACTCCTTGTGATATTTTATTTTTGTGTGTGCACTGTACTCTTTATCCCACCTAGTCTTCATTACTATATATCGCAACCGCGAGTGTTTCATTATATATATATAATACACATATATATGCTCTCCTCCTAAATTTCACCTGTATCCTTGTTCCTTAAGCTACTTAACCACAAAAATTTCTACCCCCTTTGATGAAGGCCGCTCTCCCTTTGTACTTACCGCCTCAGATCCCCCACCTGTCCAGTATTCCAATTTCTTACCCTGTAAATTTGCAATGGCAACAAGTCTCCTCTAGCTCTCTGGATAGGTAGGTGTGTGGTGGACTTCTACACATATTGTTCTTACTTTTCGAAACACTTCATAACACATTACTTTTACTTGCGTTAAGTTTCTGTAACCATAATGTAAACAGTAGAATTTTTGTTTTTATTGTGTTTCCTTACGACTTTATATTTCAAAACGTCGGCAGATAATACATTTTTTTTTTTAATTATTTTTCCCTCGGGACAATCTTGACCGAAACCCAACAAATTCTCTACTAATAATATCTACAGTAAAGAAGAAAATCCTCATATGATAATTAAGAGCTTTTCCTGAGCCATGGATGATTGAAATAGAGTGGCAACCTGTAGATAGCTCCTTTCTCCATGACCCTTAGTGGTTAAAAAAGGGAGGCTAACACTCACTAAAAAATACTGGAAGGCTTTAAATTCTTTAAATGCAATAACATTGCAATCAGAAGGGCACAGGAAAACTTACATTCTATTGTAAGTGCTCGCTGGCTGTTAGATACGATCCCGGGGTACTGGTGTGAAGTTGAAAAACCAATTTCTCAAGAATAGCCTGTGCATTTATATCTTGTTTTACGATATTTAATATATATTAAATTGTATTTAATATTTTGTTAAATTTATTTAATATTTATATATCTTAGGATGAANTGACGAACCCCCCCCCCCAAAAAAAAACAACTAATATTAACCTTTTGAGTTTAAACTACCTTAAACATGTCAAAAATAACAGGTATGTTTTTCTCTCCATCGGTGGAAAATGGGGTAGACTCATCCTACTTATTTTCTTATAAATGAAATTCTAATTAAGTAATTCACAGTCTGCTAAATGTTCTCGAGAATTTTCAGTAAACTACCCCTTAATGAGTGTGTTAGACAGACACTCGCTCTATTTCGTACGTGATCCCGCCAGAACTGCTCAAACTTATCTCGTCGTAATTCGCTGGTGGGGGGGGGGCACGTTGGAACTCATCCCAGAGTGGGAGAGAACATCTAATCCAAGTTTACCATCAAGTCTGAGGGAATTACCCGGCTATCAGTTGGATATTCGGATTTAGTTAGGATACAGTCAATCAAAAGGGAGTTGGAATGACGAGCGAAATTTAACTGTTTTTATAGAAAGAGTAATCGTCCGGGAAAAGCTCTTAATTCTGTAAACATTTATTAAAAAATTTATATGTTCCAGTTATGAACATAATAGCATTATTTCTTAACTGAACAAAAATATACAATACAAGATAAAATATGATTTTAACAATAAAGAAAAATGAAAGCTTCTCAAAATACCTTTATTCACTAAATTTGTGTACTTTCAAGACACACGATCTCATCTTCAGAGCTCAGAAATCCCGGAGTCAGGGAGTGACGTATCCGTTCAATCGCTGAAGTTTTTCACCATTTTCTCAATTATGAGTAATTTCTTTTCGTCATTGTAACTTCGACTCAGTCCCCCAGAAAACGTTTAATCATATAATATTTGTGAGTTTACTAAATTTTTTTTCTTTAGTGAACTTGCAATTTTAAACTAAAACTATTGAAAAACTTTTCATTAATTTTGGAAAATATTTTTATTTTTAATTTTACCATAACACTAACTTGAAGGGATGGGTGGGTCCCATTAATTTTAATATACATAAATTTGATATTAGGGAATTCTATTTCAAGCCGATGAATTGATTCCTTTAATTGGATGAGTGGGCTCAGAGAAAATCTCTAATATCTATGTAGTTATTAGTGTTATGGCGGAAATTCAATTGACATTTATTCTATTCTTTATGCTCTTTATCATTTTGAAAAGAAATACTCCATGAAGTAGATATTTAACAATTTATTTTAGAATCTTGGTAACCATATTCCTCATTTTTCCTTCCTGTTCAGTCTAGACATTTGACATAGGGGAGGTTTTGCATGCGATCTATTATTTATTATTTTAAAAGTGTTTTTAAGTAACTGTAGATTAATATTCTTGTCTGAAAATCTTATCTTGAACGAATTAAATTATTTAATGCCTTTCCTTTTTTAATTAAATTTTTAATATGATGGTCTTGGCTAATTTGACCATAATATTTGCTATTCATCACCCTTCTACATTGAAACACTAAGTGTAACACCTTCTTTAGCGACTTTCGTCCAAGCTGATTTATTATTCACTTAAAATGGGGACTTGGGGTTGGGGGAACCGTCTTACCCGCCATTTATAAGCGAATTAATTAGAATAAATTAAAATTTATAATCAGAAAAGAACGAAAAGTGAATTTATCTCTGTCAGAGAATTCCAAAACTTTGTAATATCGGAGTTTTAGGCTGTATCCTATCATGTAGGAAATTTTTTCCGACCAAGTTTTTGTTAAATTTACTTAATAATCGCTTGAATACCCGAATACATCTAATTAAAATGTTAATTTTTAAGCTTTAACATAATTTTCTATTTTTAGAACCATATTTACCCCGAAAGAAACATATTGAGGTCAGCGAGCATCTGAGACCCTCAGATTATTAAACCCAGTTTTCAAAAAGAAATAAATNTGTATTTAATATTTTGTTAAATTTATTTAATATTTATATATCTTAGGATGAACTGTACTTCTAGAAGATTTATGTATTTAATTAACGAATGAAAACGATCTGAATAGAGGATTGTGCCTTGTTTTACCCCTTCTTCTTTCATAATTAAAATACTAAAATAGCCATCTTTCTACTTCATTAATAAAATTGATACCAGATATTGCTTCCTTCATTCAACCTATTATAAATTGCTACTAAATTTAGCGTTCAGCACATTTTCTTCATGGAAGCTAATCACGCGGGTATTATTGCTTTGATTATTTTTAAATTTAATATTTAAATTTAGCCAGTAGAGGCTAAAAACTTTGTGCCTCTAAATCTCCACCCCCCCCCCCCCCCCGATATCTCTCTCCCACTCTCAAGATTGGGTATAAGATACAGGTATATCTTATGATTGGGTACATCAAAGGGGAAGGGGATTGAATATGAACGCTATAAAAAAGGTTTGGGTATACCAAAAGAGATAGTTTTTTTTTTTTTTTTTTTTAACAATTTTTAGTGCAAGGGAACAGAATAAAAAATCTAACTGTCTCAGCCAGGACACTGGTGCGGGGAATTTAATAACTTATCAGACTTTTATTCTGTTCCCTTGAACAAAAACTGTTAAAATTTACGTGGGGTTATATACAACAAAAAAATAATATTTATAGGTTTTATTGAATGTTCCCAGGGGCCGGAGAGACCTCCCTGTTACGGACAGGTCAATCACAGTGAGATGTGAAGTTCCAGTTCAGTCGCTGCTCCGTCTAGCGATACGCGCTTGCGCCCGAGATTCGACTGGAGATTTGTGACTTTCGCCCGCCTGCGATGGCCTANCTGCCACGCATTCCCAGAAGGTAAGTGCTCTGAATTTTTGGGTTTTTCTCTTGGCCGAGTTAGAGACCTTTAATTTCAGGGCCGCTTTGGAGGAAAAACTGCAGATGAGTGAGAGGATCGAACTACCTGCTGAAGCTACCCTGTAAGTTGCTACCTCTTACATTCTATTTTTCTTTCTTTTTCTTTTATTTTCAATATTAAATATTTATTATTATTTACCAATTCCGAACCAGCGAAAACGCCGCCACACTGCCTTTTCTCTGACGTCATTCGTGAGAAATTTGTATAGTAAGAGTTTCGGCTGCATAGCGGACTTAGTAATAAACAAAGCCTATACTAATGGGAAATGGGATATTCACAATGGAATTTCACCATTCTTGGTGTCACATGGGGTTGTCAAAAGGGAAGTAGCGGTAATGTCTGATAGCAGCGGCTCTCCAAGCAAGAGGAATGGCTCTGGAGTAATGACGAGCCCTAATGGAGCCTATTTGCCCCGAGGAATCTCCAGGACGTAAGTTCCGCTCCTTTGGAGGGAGTTCCTGGAGAACTAATGACTAGACTGTCTGGAGCACGTTCTCTGACACCCCCGTCCGTGTTTCAGCGCTTCTGTCTCTGCGGTGGGCAGACTGATGTGTGCCCCTCGAAACCTTCCAGATTTAGGGGGACCACGAACACCACCGTTTTAATATTACAGGAGCAAGAGTAATGTTACCCCTTGGAGACAATTAGTTCTTAAGACTAACATAGTCCTAAAATTTTATTTCTCATCTAAAATTATATTTATATAATTACTAAGCTTTAGTCAATTTTGCAGGTAAGGTCCATTTGATGCCACCAGAGAACCTCAGAGTCTAGTAGTATATAAATTCTTTAAAGGTAAAATTTATCGTCCGTAATCACTTAGGGGGAAAAAATCAATAAGAGCTTTGTATTCAACCGGCAATGCTGATCTTCGTTTCTTCGTTTCCGGTCCAAAAATGACATACTTTAATATTTTTTTTTAGTTCAATATATATAATATAATCTGTTTATGATATCTAACTACTTGGAGAAAAAAACACTCACAATTAATCTTTAAAAAAATAAATTAATCAATGGGAAAATAGCCAAATTTGATCTCTATGAAACACTTTTTTTTTTTTTTTTTTTTTTTTTTTTTTTTTAAATAATATGTGTTGGCCTTCCATTCGTTTGCTACTTAGGGTCATGGAGTGAGGGACTAATCTACAGCTTGACATCCCATTCTAAACATCCATGGCTCAGAACAATCACTTATTTCTAGATAAAAGATTGCTCTGAGTGGGATTTGTACCCACAGCGCCAGTATTGTGGATCCCAAGAGCTTCGGGAAGCCATGAGCCAAAGGGCGACATTAAGAAACACTCAGTGTTATCTAAGCAATCTGGGAAAGCCAACCGTTTATCTAGCTATTTAAATCTTCGTGAGAGGTAAACTTTCATTAATCATTCTATTTAATCTGAGTTGGGTATAAAACTACAAGAATTTCTAATTTTTTATAAGTTATAATAATCTTAATTTATTTTCTTAATATGAAATTATATCAAATTCTTAATGATAATTTAAGGAATTTGTATATGTATTGTATCATCTGAGTGTCTGTCTAAACATATATTTTAAACTATTGAAACAAGATTTATTGCTAACGGGTCTATCTGCTATTAAAGAATCCATACTATTACTTATGAAAATTGTATTTTTCTTTTTTTTGGGAGGTAAAATATCTTCACATGAATTTTATACGCTCTTAAGAAAAAACAATCATACAATTATTACGTAAATAATAGTTTCCGATTATGAGCAATTAATTGAATATCTTGAGTGTTCACGACATAGATTTACCCAATACAATTCTGCTCACATACTGCAAGTGGTAGTTATTTACTTGGGAGACGCCCATTTGCAGTGGGATGTGTATGCGACTCCTGTAATCCGCCTGGGACCAGTACCTGGCGAGAGTTCTCCAGAGAGATGGATGGTTACACGCTCCATTTCCAGACGTGTTTACAGGTCCCGAGACTGGAAAACTTTGTTGGCGTGGGAGCTGAAGATTGTCTTCCCAAACAACAAGAACAAACTTCTCAACGGCGGACCTGTCTTCACCAGCATTCTCCCCCAGGACACCCACAAATATAGTCTTGCTATACTCTCATTTTATTCACTTCTTTCACGGAGTGAATAATANATGTTTCTACTGATGGGTTATGATCGGCTTGGAATGGATGTAAGATATTTTATGGTGGATATATATATATATATTTGTGTGTGTACGTGTGTGTGTGTATATGATACATATGCACATACAATTTTGAACGAACCACGCTATTAGCTTTCCCTGAGTAGATACCAGTACGTTTTTCGTAAACGTGTCTTCATACCAATATGAAGAGCTCTATTTCCTCGAGGAAAATCTGCAGTTAAGGGGACTTTATTTTCCTCTTCTTTTTGACGAATATAAGAATACATTACTTACGACCAGAGGCTTCCTGTTATCTCTAGAGTTGGGAAGGCACTCGAAGCAGCCGAAGCGAGTTTGAAGCGTGCGTTGTCTCTGGACGCCTGCTGTACGACGCCCACAGCTCGTGAGTGCTGAGCTCGCGTGGGTCGCCGCGTTGGGGTGGTGTTTTTGTTCGGGACCACAATGGGGGGTCATTAGAAGTGAGCACTCGACTCGTCAGCGCCTCCTCAGGTCTTCTTGATGAACTCGAGTAGAAGAAAGACCAACTTCAACTCCCCGACAAACGGGAATACAACTCCCACATATTTCCCGAATTAAACTCTGTAAGTTTCTGAGAGAGACAGAACATTACCTCTCTCGGCTCTAACCTATCCTATGGGCGTATTTACCCTAGGAAGACAAGCAGAAACATTGGAGTCATTTTTTTTTAAATTAATTTTTTCATTTTTGCTGATATCATTCATGAATATATATAACACTTTTGGGGAAGAAATAAAGAACATCAATAAATTAAAGTGAGCGTTCAAATTTGAACTAATTCCGACCTGGTTCCTAATTTTGCTACAAATTATACACATAAGGGTCAGGGTGGTCTGTCTTGTGGTTAAGATACTGAATTCCTGATTTAAAGCTAACAGTGCACAGTTCGTTTTCTCTTTCTGTGCTTCTGTTAGTAAAGACCCAGAAGATTCCCAGTGAGCTCCTGTGGAACACCCAGCCCTAATTAGGGACCATTCTTCAACGAATAGGAAAAAATAAGTCAGCAAGAATATTGTCATGGAAAAAAGCCCAGTATGCCGCGGGTCCAGAAGAAATACACCCTTAACATGTATTTCCGACTTGACATGTTTTTTTTTTCTTTCTGGTAATGGTGTAAGAAATTTTCAAAATAATAGAAGGAAATTTTAAGTTAAGGTAAACTACTGAAAAATTTTTGGATGAAGATATTAAATAAAATTGAATAAAGTATGCTAATACAAAAACTACAGTATTGTTTTACTGCATACAAATACAGTATGTAATTATGAGGGTTGAATGGATCCACTCTTCAACTCCCGGTTGGCCAAGAAAATTTAATTATCTTCAGCAGCTTCAATATTTATGACTATTTATTTGAGTAATGTCGAAACTAGTTTAATTTAAACATCAGTGCATACTAATTTCAGTTTCGAAGCTAATATAAAATATAAGTTATTGTAAAATTATTTATCCCTTTTTTTTAACAAATGTGCAAGATACAAGTATTAAATTTAAGTTGAAAATGAGAAATGCCGCCCCCCTCCCCACAAGATTGGTATTCCTCTTATATATCCCTTGCCTTTTGCCAAGCTGGAATAATTGAAAAGGCTGGATCGAACAGCTGGAATCTCTGTTCACTCGCATCTAAATAATTTATTTAATCCGCAATATATATATGTTCTCTCAGACGAATCCGCTTATATGATAGATAATCCAAATCATCAAATTGCAATTTCTTTTATAACTTTCAATAGCAAAAAAGTATATTATTCATTGCCGACAGTAAATATCAAATTAACATTTAAAAAAGCTTGCTTTATATACTTTGTCAAGTAAGGAAAGTCCATCGCGCAGGGGCTGAGAATACTTAGCAGATTTCGCACACCCACATATGATCATGAATAAATATGGCTAATATGAATATCCCAGCCGGAGAGACTATAGGTGCGTAAAACATAAGATCACTAGGAAGTTTGAGACGGAATAAATATGGAAATGCTCAATCATCCTTGTTACTAAATATCTATCAAAATATGATTTTTCATTTAAAATATAATAAATTATAAAATATGCAAAGTTAAACTTTACACCTTTCGAAACATACATACATAATACTTCTTACATAATAATTCTTAAACGTATTATAAGAAGTTATATGTTTATAAAATGTTTTTTTGATCAGCACACTATTCGTCCCTTCTCATTCAGCCTAAATTACTAATTTAGTTTCTATATAATAAAAAGAAGAGGGCATTTTCAATAACGTTCTATATTTTTTTTCGTTCTGCTAGGAATAACGAAGGCATGATTTTGAATTTTGATGTTTCTCTTTCATGTTCATTCAACAGATATCCAGCCGTCAACAAACTCACTAAGAAACTAAAATACTGTATTGGGATTTATTTAATAGCGAACATTAATGTGCGCAATAAATCATTTATATATATACAATGATATATGCCAATGTGGCCAATTGCCAAACGGCAATACACACATATATATATGTATAATGAATGGAAACTGATACTTAAACTTTCACAAACGATTACGTTTCACCACCATTAAGTATTTTATTGGGAATTAAGCAGAGAAGTAGAAATAGACTTGGTTTTCTCACCTGAAAAATACCCGAGTCATGACGGGTTGTGTTACTGCGCAGCTTGTTAGTACTAGATCATGTCAACTATCACAGAGGCATTTGTAGGATCTCATTGAAAATAATTAATTTGTATTAACTAAACTTGCCGAGTCAGAGTCTTAGAGGAGTTCCACCTCGCCCTTAACATTTTTAAAAAGTAATAATTTAAAATTATATAACAAAATCTCAGTTTTTTGTTTTGAAAAATGTGCCACTGAATTTATTAATTTTGATAGACAATGCCGACAACAGTGGCTAAAGAATGAAAAGGTGTCAATTGTGCTCTTAATGGTGATTTAGTGGATTAATTTTGACGGTGGCGTGACTCGAGTCATTTAATTCATTGAATGACTAGGTTCGTGACTGGAGGAGCTCTGAAGAGTTTGATTTGAGATTATGATTTAAGTTTCTATTTTCATCATTAAACCGCTCCTTTCTCAGATGATGAAAGTTATTTTGAATTGACTTCTAAAAGATATACCCTACACTTTTACAAAAATTACATATTTTTTTTCTCTAAATAGCTTATATTTATACTTCAGTATTCATTTTTGCCTACGTATCTTATAAAAATTAAAATATTCACCATGAAACGACTTATGTTTCTCTATAATTTTTTACATTTGTAAATAAATTATTCTCACTTGCTTATCATAAAATCTGTTATATTAAAAATATTATGTATAATATATCGTAAGATATATAAAATAAATACGTTTGAAAAAGTATATTTTGTGTATATGGTAAAGAACTAGATCGTGATCTTTTTTTTTACACATACTTTTCTCTCTATATATTTATTGTTACGGAAATAATGAAGATATTATGAATTTAGAGAGAATTGAAAGATTAGGTATTGGGAGCTAAAGAAATAATACTGATATTTAAACAAAAAATCAGTCAAGATTTAGTTATCATGGAGCAGGAGTCTGTCTCTCCCCATCATCTCCGTTACCCTGAAGAAGGCTTGAAATTTAGAACGAAAAAATTGGCATAAATTAAAAAAAAAAACTTTTTTGTTTAGAAATTATTTTTTATTTCTTTAACTACAAAGACCAAATCCCTGACTAACCTCTCCTTACAAAGTTCTATAGTCAACTAGTTACCTACAAATTTATAATACCTTTATTATTAGGTTTAGAAATAGACCAACATTTTTAATTTTAATGTTTCATTGTTATTAATATTATGAAATTTTACAAAATTGATGTAAAATTTAATTTTATATATTCATATTCAATAGAGATTTTGGAAAAAGGCTCTTCTTTCATTCTTTCCTTCCGAACTATCTACAGTTTTCTAAACTTTTACAGACATTTCAATTTCTGACCTATAAGATGAAATATGTCTTTTTTTTTTTTAAATATATGTCTTTATTTATTAAAGAGGAAGATATTTATGAATAATACTATAATGTTTTTGAGAATCTCTCACTCTTTCTTCCCGGCCTGTACGCATATCCTCACCGCTCTATACGCCCATTGCTCTGTCCGGCTTGAGATATAAATCTTCACTCCAGTTACGTACAGGTATCTCTTTAAAAGAGGAAGTATACTTAAATGTATCATGGCGGATTTTTTTTATTTTCTTGCTTATAAATGAAATTGTGGTCTATTATACTTTGTGTCTTTTCCTTACAAAAAAAAAAAAAATTTTCCCATTGTGCAATTTTGGAGGCGAAAAACCGAATAAAAATTAATATACAAGGCATGGAAACTGCCCATATTGAAATTTTTACAAAACCACTTCTCCCTTTTCCTGTATTATTCACATTCCAAAACCAGTGATATAACCGGCTCATGATGCTATTTCGAAAGATGTCCTTTGTCCATGGCAAGGTCCTTTGATATATTTTTCACGAGTAGAGGAGTGCTTTGCCTTCGTCTCTTGTGGTAATCCTTCGTCTCTCATAATGCCACAACTTTATTTTTGATATCAGCTCTTTGCTCCATACTTCCATCTACTTGTAGATGATATGATTTCAGTATTTATTATCCATAGAATGACATTATAGTGCTTTTCTTTTCAGTCAAAGGGCGGCTTTTAGAATAAATAAAGAACCATCACAAATTACTTAATTTTGTAATTAGTTTTAAAGGTTTTAAATTAAATATTTTTCTAAGTTTTAAGTATTTCTTAAGCATTTTAGATACTCCTAATTTTTATTGAATGATTAAAGTTCTTAATAATTTAATTTTTTCATTATTTGATGTTCTAGAATAAAGAGATAAATTTTAAGAGTTAAACTCATTTTGTCTAAATTTGGAATTATAGATTTATTATCGAATTTGTTAAGGTTCTGGACTCCTGATTAAAATTCACAATTTTTCTTTCTGTTTACTGTCTGTAATACCAAGAAGATTTCTGATACTCTCCTAGAGAACACCTAGCAACAAGAGGGAACGATTCTTCTTTGAGTGGGGAAAAATCAGTCTGCCAGAATGATCTGTTGACCACAGGTTTTCTCTAGTATACCTTGGGTTCAAAAATAAATAGATTCTTGTATTTTCTTTGTTTTCCCACTGGCCCCTTAATATGGCCTGTCGTGGGAGAGTTTTATTAATTCTTTTTTCAATTAGTATCACCAAAAGGAACTGATAACACATAATGAAAATTTTACTTACCTTGCAAGGTGAAACTAAAAATATATGCATTAGATATAAAATAAGCATACATTTTAATAAAATTTCACAGAAATTAAACAGAAATTTTAATAACATATGTCAAAAAGAGGGCATCAAAATTGCATTAATATTTTGCGAGAGAATCAAATCATTTCTACATGTATTATGCCAAACATAATATTGCACGATTAATATTATATAACAGGCTAAAAAAGGTAATGTGGACCTATCATTAGATCATAAGTGAACATAAATGTTCAAAAAATAATTATATACCATTTTTTCTTTATATTTTATATAATTACTTGAATAATAAAGAGAAGAACGGTTTTTTTTTTAAGTTAATGCTTTTATAATACCCCTCCCCCCACTCCTCCATCTCTCGATTTTAGGCATTAACCATCTACAACAACAATTTTCAAAAAAAAAAAAAAAAAAATCTGAAACACAGAATTCAGCTTCTTCATTTGAGGTATAAGGAATCATTAAAAATAATTCCGACAAAGTTATTGTTTTAATTAATTTAACTTTCTACATAGAGAGTGTTTGTTAAATACTTTTGTTTTGTTTGTGGATAATAAAGCTTCAATTCCAGACATCGTTTTTAATTTCTAATTATGGTATTGTCTATGAACGAAGGGCATTTGCTGCAGTAACGAGGATTCAACGGATGCATGAGTGCATACACACACAAATATATATATATATATATATATATATATATATATATATATATATTTTTTTTTT
>KZ809280.1:39737-67128 GCA_000696205.2 Oncopeltus fasciatus | reverse complement strand
AGTAATTTAATGATTTGTCGTCAGAGCTATTTATAATAGAATGAATATATATATATATATGTGAATTTTAATGACTAACATTATCTCTTTTCTGTGTCTAGTTGGTAAGATCGGAGAAAATATCGAAAAAAATTAATTAAAAAAATCAGTCAGAAAGTCACATTCCTTCAGAATTCTACAAAGAAGATATCAAATTCAAAATATCTAGTAGAAAACTATTTTTAAGAAAGCAAGTCATCTTTGAGATCTTTAGTGCAACAGATTGGAAAGTAATCGCTTTATGAATCCGACGTTATATTCATCTTCTCGATAAAAAATGAGCGTACACCTATTACAATAGGCTAAAACCAGATATAAAATTAAGTTTCACTGAAAATTAAAATAAATAAGTAAAAATGATAAAAAGAAAGAAAGAAAAATCTAGAACATCTGTATACGTTGAAATTAGCAGATTACATTTAAAATGTAGGCTAACTGTAATTCCAATGCTACTAAACATTTTTGCATAACTTGATGATCTCACAGCTTAATTTCAAATATACCAAGACAGCATAGGAACTAAAGCATTGTGCTCTCTATCACTGAAGATTATATTAGTTCCACTGATAAAGATATAACATCTACATATTATTTTAGATATCTTAAAGGAACAAAATGAGAATCATTAAATTTTTCGAATGATCTTTGCTCTTGTTACAATAGACAGACAGATAGGCATGGCGTAAGTCCCAGCGGGCATTTACCCCAAACTTTTTTGTGTTGGCCAAAAATGTACAATGAACCAGATTGAACCATTTAATACGTCATAATACGAATCTGACAATAAAAACAATGTAATAAAGAAAACTATATTAAATAACAAAAAAATACCTCTACAACTAATACAAGAGTAAGAAGGTAATATTTAATTTAAATGTTCAATAATAAGTTAAATATGTATTTATTTGTATTAAAGGTGTAAAGGCAAGCGAATGTAACAGTTCATGATCAGCTTTCTGTGCATATTGTTCACGCTCACATCTATTCATAAAGTCTCTACATTATATGTTTCATTGATCGTAGCTAAATGCAGTTAAGTCTGCTGTAATTCAGACGTTTATTATTCACATTTAAAAGGGAATAATAATTAAATATTTTCTAATAAGAGATCATTGTATATTTGGAACTAAAAATAAAATAACACTGCACAACAAAAAAATATTTTTTGAATGTTTCCTACACTAAATTAGTCTATTTCTACTAATTTTGGGGTGATAAAAACGAAAATAACATTGAAAAATTTTTATTAGCTCTGGTTTTTGAGATATACAGCACTTAATCTTAAAGAGTAGTTATACTATACGTGAAAAGTGAAAGTACAAAAAACAATATTGTTTCTTTTAGAATATTTTAAGTACAAAATTGATGAAAAAAAACATTATTCTTAGTGTTTTGAAAAATAAAAGAGGTTTGTACCACCAAATTTCAATTAAGTCAATCCGATGTATTGTAAGATCGCTGTCGTTTAGCTTGTCTTTTATAAAACACTTCTGGAGCATCCCTACACACAGACCAGCAGTAGTCTGCAAGCATTGCTTCATTCCAATGTTTTAGAAGATTCCACTGTTGTAGTCTTGACCCTAACAGCTCAGCCTTTTCCTTAGACAAGCCAAGATCTCTTATAAGGTCACTCAACTCTGCTTGACTAATTCTGTGCGGATCACTAGACCTATCGCTTACATCAAAATCAGGGTCATAGGATATAGATTGATGGGTTGCTTCTTGTAAACAGACTTCACCACTTTCCTCTAAAATTTCATAGTTTTGGGGTGGAGAACGGACTGGCAAATTGTCTGAGTGTGGTACAGGCCGAAGAGCAGATGGGAGATTAGGGTATTTCACCGTTCCTCTTTTCTTCATAGATAAACCTTGCTTAATGGGAGGAGTTAAGCAGAAATAACAGTCGTCTGTATGATTGGTAGGCTCACGCCAAACCATAGGTACTGCAAAAGCCATTGCCCGCTTGTTATTTTTCAGCCACTCTCGCAATATGACGGAACAAGAATTACATATGAGGAGCCCATGATTTATCTTGGTCCCCAACTTTTACACCAAAATAATGTTCATAGGCAGTCTTAATGATAGGTGACATTTTACGTTTCTGAGCCTTAAATGTTATTTCACCACATATATAGCAAAAGCTATCGACAGAATTCACACACTTTCGAGGCATTTCAGATCAGCACTTAAATTAATTTAAAAATCAACTTCACACGATAATTTCAATAGCAACCACGTGCGTACAATTGACAAACTCGCAAAGGTTATGTTTACTACTTATGAACAGCTGATGAGAGGGGTGTTATGTAAACAAACATGTGTACCAACTGTTGGGGATGAAATATTTCATTTGTTGAAAACTCAATATATATATAATAGAATGATACTATATCTTGAAAACAAGAGCTAATATATAATTTTTATTGTCATTTTCGGTTTTAACACGTGGAAATACATTAAAATCATCTAATTTCAACCCCGAAACAAAAACTTTGTTGTTTAGTGTAATTAAAAAGCTAGCCAGGCAGGATCAATTGAAATTTATTATTAAGACCTTAATATTAGTTTTTTATTTTCAAATTTTTATCTTTACACACTTTAAAACCAAAATCAATAGGAAAATGTTAAAATCGACAGTCTAATAAAATGTATGAGGGGAACCCAAATGTGCAGTTGCCTGTTTTGCATTCCGGGGAGTTTTCAATATTTATTTCCATAGCCATCAGTCTCCATTCTAAATATACATTAAAATGTTTTGATTTCTGAAAATGATTACTTCTAAACTCATCAATTAATTCTTTTATTAATAATAGTTTTGGTGATACACAGTAAACCTGCCTATATACCTAAAATATAAATCTCATTTTACTCCAGTAGCTCGTTTTTTCCCCCCCAAATGTGTCCTTGTCTCTCTAACCTTAATGACGTTACATTAAATATTAATGTATAATATTACATTAAATATTAATGTACTCTCTCTCTCCCTCACCCTATTATACGTCTCACACACACACTCTCTCTCTATCTCTCTCTCCCTCACCATCCGTCGCTCTGTTATACGTCACACACACACACACACACACTCTCGCTCTTTTTCCCTTTCTCCCTCTCTCTTTAAGTTTTAGAGACCAGATTGCCGAGAGACCTCTACGACAATTTCTCATGGATTAGGGGAGTGAGGCATGCCGGAATGCTTCAGTTACCTACCTGTAGAACGGATATATTCAGGAGTGCATTCCACGTCGCAGCAACAAGGGAGCTAAATTCATTGCCACTTGAGGTGAAAGGGTGTTCATTATTCCGAAAGGCCTGCTTGAAACATTTTCTGGCAACCGACTAGGCAAGCACATAATAGTGTTATTTATTTTGTAGTGATTATTGGGGTTTTTTGGGGTGGGAATATAATTTTTATAATTATTATAAAATATAAGTATGTATTCATATAATGATGTACACATAAAATGTTCACTTAATTACATTATTATTGTTTTTCTACATATATTCTGTATTTTATTTTATTATTTTGAATTTTTTTTGTTTGTTTTGAAATGGATTAGGATTAAAAAGTGTAATTTATAGGTCGCTTTAAATTGTCAGGAAGAAAGGATGTTCATCCTATGACAATAAAGAACTAATCTAATCTCTTTCTGTCTCTCTTCCTTCCTTCTTCTCCCCCACTGTCCCATCTCCATCCCCCCTCTCTCTCACACTAGTTTGTTCCATTAATATTATTATTATAATAATTGTTGAAAACCTGAAATCCTCGCCACAATAAATGTGCCTTGTTGAAGAGTTGAGATCTGCGTAGTGGTTGTGGCGGTTCACCTTGAAGTGCGAAACCCCTGTAGGTTCTGTGCCATTATAACCTAGCAACTTCGATAATTCCCGGTGGCGCTTACAGCTCATTCAGTAGCTTACATGATATATAATTGTTAAGCACATCATATATCATGTTCCGTTTGATATTAAAATGAAAATTATTCTTTCTCTTGGATTACTTTGAATTTTTTTTTTTTTTCATCTCTACTCACGAAACTCATCCATTTTCTTTTTTGTTAATAGATCAAAAAATCTTAAAATCTTCGTTAACCTTACTTTTTACAAATGCAATAAATAGAATATACTGAATATAATATCACCAGACCATTGAGCGTACTCCAATCCTCTTCTTCTACCAATTCTTCTTGAGCCAGCCTTAGCGAATTTTCTCTACAATTCCCTCCTTTTCCTCAAGTTTATTTCTGTCTATCCATTTTTTTTATTTTTATTCTGTCTAACCCCAACTGAATGGTCAGTCTGTTTATTTAAGGTACAACTCTTATTTTCATTATTGACGATTGGTAGAGAATTTTTTGATGGGTTTCGGTCAAGGTTGATCCAAAAATACAATTTAAAAAAAAGTATATATATTATTATCTGCCAACATTTTGGCTTACATTGTAAGTCATTTTCAGGTCTGTCATGAAGGCGCGAGGGGGCATCTTGCCACCTTGATCAAATGATCACTGAGAGACGATTATTCATTGTTCACTCATATTGACGATTTTTCGATTATCCATTTAGTATTACTTTTCCCTCACTTTGCATCAGGTGTATGTGTGTTTGAGATCAAACTTTGTAGGGTCTTATTTTTAACTTACCAGTCAGTGGTGAATCAATGAAATTTGTCTCTGGTCCTGTATTTTGAAAACGGTTAATGCTTGATTCTCTTAAGTGAAATGTGCTAAAAATAAGAAATAATCTTTACTATACAAAATTGAACTTAAGAAGTGGGTCTTTTTCCTTCTCTTCCTCTCACACCCCGGCAAACTAAAATGTAAATTCATAAATGTTTTTCTGCTGTACTGTGCACAATATTTAGTTCCAAAATTATTGTATTTAACAAATTGAAACTAACAGATAATGTACATTTATTTTAAAGAATTAGAATTAATTATTAATTAATCACATCTAATAAAAATATCTGAAATTAACATAAATCTTGTCAATGGAGTTTTTTTCTTACATAAATTTGCATATCGCCTTTTAATATCAGACCAAATAAAGAGTTTTAATAGACATTAATATAAGCATGACCTGTCAGAATGAGGCTTGTATATAACTTTAATTATACTTTTAAAAAGTTTTCCAATTATCTGAAATAATTAATTTATTCAATTTGTCAACATGATAATAATGGATAAGTGAAATCACCAATTGCCTTAAACGGCAAATGCAAAAGATTTATAAATCAGAACTATATTTTCTTAAAACAAAACAAAATTTATAATGAGAGTATTATCAAAATAATTATTTAAAAATAAAGTCTTAAACAAATTCACAATATAAAGTTGTGGAGGTTAAAATCGGGAAGGCGAACATTCCTAAAACCTCTTGGTATAAATATTCCTTATTCTACAACTCTTATTTTCAAGAAAAAACATATTTTTCTCCTTAGTTTCATCACGAATATTCAAAATTATACTTCATAAAACCAAAAATAAAAATTCTTTATGATTTGTAATGGAATATTTCTGTAACCCAAAGTTTATTTTATAATATATTCAATGAGAAAACGCCTATATCACATGACTATAACAAATCTACTACAAATATAAAAAATATTCAATGATCTTCTCACTTATTCAAGTAGTAGAGACATTAGGGATTAGGCTTATATTAAAATCCAAATTTGAAATATATATGTTTAATAACTACAATCGCTTCTTTGTTAAGCTCTTCTTCCATTACTTCAAAATCGCCACATTTAAATATTGTGCGGACAGAGAAAGAATAAATCTATAGAACATAAGTAATCTTTTAAAATATTTGTATTTTTAGAATTGTCCAAAGAGAGATACCTTTTTGTTATTAGTCACTCTTAGAATACTTCCACCCCAGCAGATAGAATGAAGGTCATATGGTACAAATGTGAATAACTCAATTAATCAGCTAAACCATTTAATTTAATAGTAGGCCTAAGGAGAATATATTTGAGGATTCTCTTGTAAAAAGAGTTAAATCTTATTCAGTTTATCAGCATATTTTTTTTCTTATTTTAGTAATTGTTTCCATTAAACATATTTAATACAAGGAAACAAATAATTTTCAGCTTGAACCAGCCGTTTATGGCTCCAACCAACCCAACTTCGCAGATTTCGCTGTTCCATCAGTATTGGTGTTGTGAGTATAGTTTATTTGTTTTAGATTTATTTCATTAGTTAAGTTTTATTTAAGAAATACCAAACATTACAAAAATATGCTATTCATTTTACAACTATTTTCAAGATGTTTATTCAACATATACTTTAGGATGACATGATAGAGTGGATTGACTATATCAGCTAGTTGGTTTTTAAATGTTAGGAAAAAAATATATGTATGTGCTGTGGAGGTTACTGACCAACTTCTCGAGTATTTCACCCACCATTGATTGAGGACCTTCACAAGCTAGCTATTATATAGAAAGAAAATACATAATTTTTATTAATATAAACTTCTGCTTAATAATAAATGAATTAATTTGACTTGCTTAATTTTCTGGTAGCATTTTATTTAACACAAACAAAATTTGTATAACAAAAGTCATGAATTTATTACTGTTATATAGCAATATGTGAGATCTCATTCAATCCTTTCATTGTTTCAGATTCGAATTTTATTTGCCATTATTGTTGACTGTTGGTTCGATTTTGATGGAGAAACGAGAAGGCTTGCTCGAGAGGAATTACATATCAGGTTGTTCTTAACATTTATTCTAGCATAATATTACTTAGCATAAGTAAAGTATTTTAATCTTTATGAAATTCAATTTCAAATTGAAATCAAATTTAAGTGTTTTAATAGATATTTCCAATTTAAATTACGAGAGATAGATGTTTAAATAAAAAACAAAGTTTATTAATAATCATAAATAATAACTAATCATAATCTTATGAATTTAGTAATTAAAACAAAATAAGAGAGAAAAGACAAACTTGGGAAGGTTTACTAAAGCTTCTGCTATATTTCATGAGAATGAGGAATGGGGTAATGCTCAACAGTTGCAGTTCCTATATATTTCCTAAAAAGTGTTTTAAGTGAAATTATTTTGTAACATAATTGTTAGAATTATTTTTCTTTGATGCATCAATAGGGCAATAATAGGGAATTGATTTTTTGAGGAAATGATTGGGACTTGGTCATTGTGTTTTAAATAAAAACAACATTTTTTATAAAATCCAATTTTTTGGTATGGCCTTCTTACTAAAACAAAAACATTTTGGTTCAAAAATGTCACATGCCTTTATTTAAAGCTCACTAATCGAATACCGACCATTTTCTTCATTATATGTATAATTTCACACACACACACACACACATATATATAATTTGTATGAACTATATGTTAGCTACACATTTAAAAAATAATCATTAATATCTAAATTAAAAGAAGTTGAAGTGATCCTGTGGTGCTTGCTAGAATGAGAGCTAATACATATGTTTCAGGACTGACAATGCTGGAGTCACTTATTGGCCATTCCATCTTGGCCATGTCCATCCTCGTAGTCCAAACTTTAACAATGATGTTCATAATATTTATTGTATTTCAAAATCCACTCGAAGGAAGTGCTATTATTATTTTCTGCTTAAGCATGCTTGTTGGCTTCTGTGGGATGTGCTTTGGTGAGTATATAAGTCTCCATATAGCTTGTTCTGCTTTTTTGAATAATACTAATGAGCCATCATCATTCACTATAAATGTATATTTTCCAGGATTTCTAGTTTCTATAATTTGCGACAGTGATATGACTGCTACTTATATGGGACTTGGAAGTTTCTTCCCGTTAGTTATGCTAAGTGGTAAGGCCTTTTCAATAATATATCATAGAGTGCAATAATACAAAGTTCTTTAAAAATATCTATACTTACCATATTGTGTTTAATAGTAGTTATCTTTAATAAAGATAATTACCAATAAATACAAAAGTACACAGTAATCTACTTCAGAGACATAAAAGTCAAGGGTTTGATGCTAAAATTACTTATAATAATGTTTAACAACAATGATGCAATGTGCATTAAGTGATAAAACATAAAATATTGAACGATTTAAAAAATATGACTTATATACATATGTAAGTACTTGTATAGAATATATAATTGTAAAGATCACAATTACAATTACACAATTTTATTAAAATAATGCATTAAAAATTTTGAATAACAAAAATTAGACTATATATATATATTTTTATATATACACACATAATAAAAACCACTTAATGAAAAAAATTAATTAATGACAATAAAAATTGATTCTTTAATTAAAAGCATTAGAAGTAATTCAATGCTATACCTTACAATATATTTCTTTCTTTTCCCTGGGGTTGAGTAAAGATGAGGTTTCATTTAAGGTTAGAGAAGCATTCTTTCTAGTAAAAGAATTACTTATCTAACCTAATAAAACAAACATATATTTATCTCAATCTCCATTCAGTCCTGAAGAACCTATCACAGGATGGTGTGCGAAAGCTCGACAAAAAAACAATTTTTCGACATGGAGAAGCCAAGAAGAAGAATTATGAAAAAAATTATAATTGTTGAGGATGTGGGTGTTAGTCACAGGTCCAACACCCACATCCTACATCCTCTGTGATAACCCCAGTTATTTTGTGTGGATGGTGTGAATTCTTGATGGAAGCCTGCTATCCCAATGACGGGCGATCCTTAGAGGTCCTCTGCAGATGGCATGTCCGTGATACTATCTGCATTCTTGATATAGTTTTATTAAATCCGATTGTGAAATGCTGGGTACCAGTTTATGCTTGGTTTACGCCAATATATTAACAAGAATAGAGATAAACAAGTGATAAAACTTCACAAGAACTAGTAACTTGATTGAGCTAATGAAGCATTTATGGAACAGACAAAAGCAGAGAAACACTACAAGGCTGAACCTCCCATCACAGGGATTGCAGATTACAGTCAAGGATCGTGACCAGCATGAATAATATAAAGTTCTTCTTTTTCCCTTCCTCCCTCCTCTTTTCCTACTTTTTTTATTCCATTCATACTTCTAAAGAACCACAAAGTAGGGAAAGCTTTGTTGCAATGATCAATATAATATGGTCCAAATTGGAAAAAAAAAGTCCAGTTATTATTTTATGATTGTCTAACTCTTAATTGTGTTTTTGAAGGTATGATCTGGCCACAAGAGGGAATGCACTTCCTTTTACGCATCCTTGGGACAATACTTCCATTTACCTTCACAACCAATGCCTTACGCTCGGTAGCCTCCCGTGGGTTCATGCTCAGCCATCCCAATGTTTACATGGGATTTTTCATTCTCATTATATGGGTATTTATTTTTGTCATTGGAACACATATCATGGTAAAATTAAAGAATATATACAAAAGACTTACAACCTAATATGATTATTTAAATGGACTTCCATAGTGTCAGCTAAAAAGGGAATAATTTTAACAAATAATTTCTCAATATCACTGGTGAAAGTTTTAAGTAACTTCACCTTCTTTTTTTTTTATTTTACTTTATCCTAACAATAACAATAATTTGCTCTAATTTTTGAGTAAATTATTAAAGCTTACTCCCTTCTAGTCGATGATATCCTTATTACTACTAGATGAATTACTTCATTTTTTTCTTGAATGTGTAAAAGATAGACTTATGGACTTAAGAAACAAACAAAACCATTTCGATTGATGTATATAAAGAAACTATAAATTTAGCCCTCAAGAGTGCCAAAAATAATTAATAAATGATTTGTTTAGTTAAAGAAGAAATAAATATTGTGAACAGTAATAGATTGAAAGCTGATTGCTTTTAAGATAAAATACCTCAATTGGAAGGTTAGTACTTTTAAAGTAATGACTTTATCGTCTGAGTTCATAAACTTTATAATCATGTACCAACAATAATGATTTAGAAGCACAAAATATTTAATGTAATGAAGTTTCTGAGCTCTGAGGATGAGTTAATTGACTGTGAAAGTATGCTAGGTCCAACAGAAGTTTATAAAAGGAGTAGTATTTCATACCTATTTTTAAAAAAAATATTACCAACATAATGCGAAACCATTGATATTCTTGAGCTCTATAAATAATTTTTATCTATTAAATTAGATTAAAAGAATTATCTTTATTTCCAATGAAGTTTCATTAAATCACACAAAAATAATAAATGTTATAAAATGCACAAATACTTAATTTGAGCCCACAAAATTGAACAAGTAAAGAAGACAGAGCATTTTAGCTTGAGAAGGCATTACATTACACTATTGGATATAATGTCTTATTTAGTGAACTACATTAATTAATTAATGTGTCACAATCTCATGTGATGCTGATCTATCTGGTCACACTTCACTGAGAGGGTTTACACTTAAATGGATGTTTTCTACTGTCAATGGTAACTCGAGGTGCTCTGTGTAATATTTGAAAATGACTAATCTGAATATTATTCTTCAATAAACTAGATAAAAAGAATATAATTAAGCAATAAAAACATCTCGGTCTCAAAGGAGTATGTAATTTTTTAAAGTGATACTACTAAGTCTTGTGAAAGTTATAATAAATAATGTAAAAATAAGTATGTAAATAAGTAATTGATGTGAAAAATTTCTACCAGGCCAACAGAAATTCATTTAATTTTAAGTAATGTATTATATTATTTAGTTTGTATTATAAACTTCTGTGATATGCCAATATTGTAAATAAAAACTTGTTAATTTAAGATAATACAGTTATGAGAAGTATTTCTACCAATTTAAATTTCCTTATGTGTTTTTCCTTTCCTCATTAGGAATATCTGATGAAAGTGAAAAATTTAAATTTAAATTATACAAGAAATGCAAGGGAGTTAGAACAAATAAATCTTGCCACACAATCAGCCTGGGCTCCAACCTAGGTATCCTGCTTTCCGGGCAACGCTGGCAATGCTGGCCGCTACACCATCGAGGCTAGCTAGATAATCTCTTCTAGTCCCCACACTTTACTCCTAGTATAAACCCCCAAGTAAGACGAATATATTGTCTTATGCTTGAAGGAGCTAACTTTGTCGGCTATTTGTTTAGACTCTTGTTTTTTTCGTATATTTATTTTTTAAATAATGATTTTCCTTGTGGTATTTAATCCCATGTTAAATTTTATACAAGAAATGCAAGGGAGTCAGAATAAAGAGGCACTAGAAGTAAGACTACTTACGTAGTTAAATTTAATTCTTATAATCACAAAGAGCCCAAACATATTGATTTCATTCATTATGTAGGTACGAGAGTGATGTCAAAGAAATTTGGGAAATTTAAAATATTCAAAAATGGTACTTGGAGAGTTCTATGGAATTGGTTTTCTAATGAGGAGAACTCATATAATCTTGAAAGATGACTCTTGTACTTACTATATAAGTATGAAGATTAGCATAAATATAAATCATTTTAAAAAAAGTGTTAAATATTTCCAAAAATAATATTCACAGATAAAAATAAATTGCAATTAATCTAATTGAATGGAAAAATAAATGAGCATGAAAATAATTAATCAATATAATTGCTTATTAATTCATATTAATTTATTAAACTATGTATTCATTGTTAAGCTCATTCAATTATTAATGAATGTGGATTAATTATTTTCTTACTCATTTTTTTTCTATCTATTTTTAGATTAATTGAAATTTACTTTTATCTGTGAATATATTTTTAGAAACATTTAACACTTTTTTTAATGATTTTTATTTATGCCAATCTCCATACTTATATAGTACAAGTAACATATTTCAGCCTTTTTATTGCTTTCTTTTTCTTTAATAATCTTGTTTCCCCCCAAAATTCGATCCTCCCTACTTGCAAAACTTTTTTTGAGAGGAGTGAGGATCTCTTGCAACACAAAAATTTGGTTACCAAAGAAAAAGAAGAATCCCTAGTGGTGTCTTTTTTCTTTTATTTTTTCCCCACTAGAATAATATTGTTTTGAATTAAGTAGTTTGAAGTTATATAATTCAAATTTAATTAGTTTAGATGTATGTTCAATTTATAATTTCAGAATAAAATTTATTAAATATTATTTATTAGCAATTTTTCTTAATGCAAATGTTTATTAGAAGAAGATAGTTGTTGGAATAACAAAGTTCTTTCTGGTAA
Organism: Oncopeltus fasciatus; assembly: GCA_000696205.2. Lineage (NCBI taxonomy): Eukaryota > Metazoa > Arthropoda > Insecta > Hemiptera > Lygaeidae > Oncopeltus > Oncopeltus fasciatus. The sequence continues at coordinate 54,970 of KZ809280.1, read as the reverse complement.
TTGATATAAAAATTAACAAATTTTTTTTTTAGAAAGATCACAATTGCTTAACAAAAGTAGTCACATACCTTGATAATTATCATGAAAGAAATGGGGGAAACCTTAATAGTATTTTTTTTTTTTTTAAATACTGTTAAAAAGGATCAACCATTAAAGACAGCACTTTAAATTAAATGTGGCGACTAGAAAATAAAATAAATGTAACTTCTAATTTGATTGGTAATCATTTAAATTAGTTTACCAATAATCAGAGGCTATATGAAATAAATACTCAACTCGTACAATAAAATGTCTCTTTTTGTGAATTTTTAACTCATATTGATTGATCTATTGGTCCACATTCGATTGATTTAAAAGAATAAGAATCAGATTCATCACTCAAACAATATTCTGCACTGACTGGAAGGTCTTTGCTTACCCCAGAAGGCGGCCTAATATCAGGTTGTTCATAATCAAATTTTGCTGATTTCTCAATAGTTTCAATAAATACCGAATCTTCAATTTTACTTTTTTCCTTTTCACCTTGAATGAAGATGTTTTCCAATCGCCAGTCTTTATGAAATGATAGGCTATCGGTCTGGTCCTTTGCTAAAATATTTGAGAACTTTTCCTCTTTTAATACAGGTTTTACAGTGTCACATTCTTTCAATTCCTTGGTTACATTAGTTTTAATCATATTACAGTTAAAAGATGTTTCCTTACAGCATCCTAACTCATCTGAATGAGATATCTGCACTGATTCGAACTCTTTTGAGCTGTTTTCGGCTAGCCCATCATCATTCTGCTTCAAAGCATCTTTGTGCTGTACTGCATTTTGCTCATGATCGAAATGTGTGATTTGTGAATCAAAATCAGCTGATCCTTTATAGTTATTTGGCCTGCAGAATTCTTCCAGTGTAATGCTACTTTTAGTAAATATTTTATTTTCATCATCACATATACCAGGTAAGTCTTCACTCTGCCTAAAAAATTGATTTTCTACAAAAGGAAAATCTTTGGGATCACACTCAACTACCTCTCCTTCTATTTCAGTAGGCTTCATCTGTTCTTCTATATCCATCTCCAGCTCACCTACCTCATATGATGCTCCTTTCAGCCTGTTTCCCCTTAAAACATATTCATTTGGAAATATTTTAAAAGGTAATAGGTTTCCTTCAGGGATAATCTGAAAATTGTTATCTGGTGCATTATTTTTTACACTATCCTTAGAGCCAAATACAATTTCTCTATCACTAGCTTGCAAGAGATTTTGAAATAAACTGTCTTTTTTTACTATGGATTCAATTTCAGAAGCATTAGAAGTTATTTTGCCATTATTTTCAAATTCATTTATCTTTCTAGAGATATCTCCATGCACTTTTTCTTGATTACCAAATAAGTTTGAGTATAATGACTCTGCTTTAATACACCATGCTTTTAAGCTCAAACTGTCTTCATGGTTCAAGTTTTTAATGTCATTAATCACACTGTCAGAACTATCATTATTTTTTGTATTATTAATAACATCAGTAGTTTCACTTGTCCCAATTGTATTAAATCTACAATCATTACAACAATGTGGGACATCATTTTTGGCTAAGCCATCATTTATTAATTTGAATTTTCCAAATTCTTTTAACTCTTGACTCCCTTTGAAGTCAGTTTCAGACTTACAAAATTCACTCTCAGATTTATTCGATGTTCCATCATTACAGATTCTCCTACTGGCTATTGGATTGAACCTGGAATCTTCCTCTTCAATTTGTAAGCACATAGAAACCTCCGATCCATGAATATGCTCCTCACTAACCGCCATAGTTGATTTTTCTCTGTTGGGAATTATGGAATCTTCATTATTAGCATTATATACAATTTCCTGAATATTATTTGATTCTAGACATTTCTCCGATTGTAGAGGATAAATTTTGTTAGATTTATTATTTAAAACTCTGTGGCATGTTCCTATCTTGCAATTAGAACACTTAAGGCATAAATCTTCAATAGAAGGTTCATTTATGGGATGTAAATTATTATCACACTTATTATTTGGATTCACTTCTGCCAATAGATTATCATTTTCAGAATTGACAAATGATTTTTCCAGTTCTTTTATCAAAGGTTTCTTGTAAGATATTTCTCTTTCTTCAAGTGTAAACACTTTGTCATCAGCTTTTACATTATGAGTATTTTCAGTTTCATTGCCCACAATAGAAAATATTTCTGAATATGAGTTACTAATTGAACTTACTTCATTACTTGGCATTGAAAATATGTTAGTTTCATTATCTTGACCATTTCCAATGCCTAAGTCTATAATTGTGTCAGAATTTAAAGGATTTTTTAATACAGGAGTTTCTTTGGAATGATCTATTGTATTATTTGAAGATAAATTAAATTTGTCTTCATTACTAGGTATTATATGTAACATTTGACTGAGCTTTGATGAAGATTTTAAGCATAAATTTTCAAAAGATTTTTCATTAGAACTTTCAAAATTATTTTCTTTTAAACTTGATACAGGATTTTTGAAATGTAATTCTATAGAAGAAATTGTTTGTTGATTATCTTGAAAATCTTCACAATCTTCTAGGGGGGGAGGATTGTCTACATCCTCTGAAGAACTTTGAAGGGTATGAATAGTATTTGACGAATTTTTAAAAGATTCTTCTGCAACATCATTATTACTTATTTTAGCAATTAAACTGTCACATTCATTAAATTCAGATAAGTCTCTAACCTGATGGCCTTCACTCTTTTCAGCATCTTCTGAGAATTTAGCAACTTCTGCGCTGTTTTCCAGATCTCCAATTCTCTCAAAAAGTTTTGAATAGATAACATTTGAAAAATCATTTTCAATTTGTTCTCCTCCCTCTTCAACATCACTCTCCTCTGAGAATTTGTGAGGATTATCAGAAGGCTTTTTTTCTTCATTTTCACTGGAAGGAAATTCCAGATTTTCCATCTCTTCTTTGTCAAGTTGAGTACTTAGGTTATTAGCTGTACCCGTTGAGCTTTTAGAACTGTTACTATAGAGGTCTTCTATGCCAGACATTCCTGAGTCCTATAAAAAATAAATAAAGTAATTATTAATGGTATTTTTTTAATATCTTAAATACCCTAAGATAAAACAAAAGAAATATCTTTGAATTATTATTTTTGACTGCTCAGTTCATCACTATTAAAAACTAGTGTGTGAGTATGGATGTCTCAGCAGAGTCATTACTATGAGGTTTAAATGGCCAAATATGGCCAAATTGATTTTGGCTCTTAAGATACCCTGTTTTATAAGATTACATTAAAATTGGCCAGTATGTGGTAAGGCAGTGACCTTGATAGTGCTATAAAAGGCTTTAAATTAAATGAACTAAGAGTGAAGGTTGTTGACCTGTTTATTTCACCCATAAGATTATATAAACCCCCACCATCTGGTAAAACCCTCAATAGCTACTTTCAATTTAAAGAAGATAATATTAGTAATTGAACTTGGAATGATAAGTACACAATTACAATGAGACAAAATAATTATTGATTATTTTATACCACAAAAGTTGCTAATAACAGAAAATTTTAAAATAGAAATACACATGAAAGTTATTGAATTACTAAATCTAAAGAAAATATAAAATAATTGAAAAAAATTTAAATAATTGAATAATAACAAAAAAAAATTGTTTGTTTTTTACAGATAAATAAAGAGAGTTAAATCAAAAATATGAATAACAAAAATACAAAATTCTGAATAATTTATTGGTCATCAGTCAATAGCCTTTTTAAGTAATGAACTTAATAAATGAACTAATGACAAAATAAATAGCTAATGGATGTTGTACACCAGGCAATGTTAATTTTTAGAAAATTGGTCATTGTTTAGGTTATAACAGTAGGTTAGTGCTATGAAATAAGATACTTACATCACTGTCACCTTCAACAGAATAATACTTCTTTCCTTTATATTCGACTTCCTCACCCCTTGCTTTTGCCTCCTCAACCTCCCGCAAATATGCAGCTTCTGCTTCCTCACGCTTTTTCCGGTTCTTGTTCACCATACTCATTAAGGCTATACATTTAACAATGAATTAATAAAATAAAAATAATGATAAAAATACCAGATTACAATTTTTTTAAATAATTGTTTTCAAATAAAAACTACATGAAATTTTTGTTTTTGTTTTTGCTTTTTAAGTTTCATTAGTCTAATGTTTTACTTCTAACACTTAATCACTCATTATTCATACCTCATTCTCTTTATTATATTTTTTATCAATAACTTATTCCACTCCCCCCCCCCCCAATGAAGATATAATTTTTTCAGGTTATATCTTCACAAAAATAGTTATTTTTCATTGTGTTCCAATGGTTAGTTTTAGATTTAATTAATATTAATAAAGTAAATAAGTTTTTTTAACAAAAGAAAAAAGTTTGGTGATATATACTGATTTAAATATTAAATAAACTATTAAATAGATGGTGACATCTGGTCATTCTTCTTATTTTTCTAGCATTATTTTATCATATAACTGTCACTAAGTTGAAGACTCAAGGAATGTTCAATGGATTCCTCAATCCTTGATCAGTTTGATAATATGACTGAAAAGTCACATTGATTTAGAGTAAAGCAAAAGAGAGGACACAAACGTTTAGGTCAATTATAAGAAGTTACCTTTTTGATCTCTTGCTTAATATAAAAGATTTTAATAGTTAATAAAACAGGAGATTCAATCGGGAAAGAGTAATTTCCCAAGATGGGAAGTTATTCTTTCAAGTGATTTATACATAAATCTACCTTGTATGTCCAAATTTTTGTTTACTAAGTGTCCGAGGAGTCTTCCTTCCAGTTTTAAGCAAAGCAAAAATTGATATAAATATAAAAGCAGTAAGTTGGGAAACAGGTTAGAGTGAGAACATTTTGTAAACATCTTGGTATGTTTAACTTACTCTGCCCTGATTGGGTAACCAAGGCCCAACAACCAAAAGCATGTTATCTTACAATAAATTAAAATAAACTTAACATTTCTTTTTTTTTTTGAAGAAGAAGTAAAAAAAAAAATATGTAGAAATTCTTCAAGCTCTGCAAGTCATGTGAAGTATTTTTTTATTACTATAAAAATATGATCTTCAGGATACATTTAGAGAATAATAAAATAATTCACATTTATGTGAAATGTATGCATCTATTAGTAAATAAATAATAGAGGCATACATTTGTTAATAAAAGAAATTGTAGAGAAAAAACTAAGAACAAATGCATTACCATCAACACTATCTTTGAGTTTTTGCTGTTCAGCTTTCCTGTAATCTTCTCTTGCTTTTCTTTCTGCTTCCTCCCCACCTACTGCCCTGCCAATTGAGATTATAAGTATTGTATAATGAGTTGTGAAATAAGACATTTCCCATAAATAATTTATTGTGAAACAAACGTTTACCCCAGCCTAGTCATTGACCATACATATATGGTATATAAGTATAAAAAACTTTGATATGCATTTAAAAACATCTTAATCTTTTTTAATTAATTATCATTTTTCAATAAAATTAAAGTGAGTTTTATCTATAGTTTTAAGAGCTAAAAAGCTAGTTTGCTTACCATGCTTCAGCTGCTAATCGGTCCTGAGGGAAGACTGGTCGGTCATCTAAATAGGTAAGTTCTTTCTGGAAAAATATGTAATATGTAAAAAATAGGGCAGATAAAAAACTACACATAAAAAACTAGCTGTTGAGAATGGATAAATTTAAAACATTAGACAAATCATAAGAGGGAATAGAATAAAAAAATCTATCTGTCCCAGCCAGGACTCAAACCTGGATCTTCTGCTTGCCGGGCCGGTATGCTACCCATTGTACCACCGGGACGAGCTAGATAACTTATTAAATTCCCACCACAATAGCGAGAGCCTAACCCACGAGAAAGACGAATACATCGTCTTAAACTCGAAGGAGCTGACTTTGTCAAGCTATTTGTCGACTCTCGAGAGTCGATATTTAAGACGATTAGTTACTTTTCTTGGGAATATCATACACCTTAAAAGTTAATAACTAGACCCTATCATTATTTTATATTAGTCAAAAATCAGTAGTACTATTAAGTGAACTCATTTACTATTAAGTGAAGTTCATCAGTTCAAGCTAATAAAACTGATTAGATTTTCCATGTTATTGATTTCCCTAGAAATTAAGAGCAAATGTTTATTTCATCTTAGCTAAAAAGGAAGTTGAGAAGAAAAATATAAGCTCTCTGGACTATAGACTTATCTGCATAAAATATTTATTTCAATAATAACAAATACATATGTTAACTAATTTTCACTTTGGACTTTTCCTAAATCCCATCTACTTTGCTCAATTTCATTTCAAACAAACTCATCTAACAATTTTAGGAAAGAACCTGAACTAATAATTTGGGTTCTTCTCTGATTTCTCCATTTTAGGAAGAGAAGAGTCTGAACCTCTTTTTTGAAGAACAACCACCTATGAAGAAGATTCTAAAGTGAACTATTTTAAAAATAATAAATTTAGACCCTTGAAGCTTTTGTGAGAAGCTCACAAAAAACTCACATAAGACAGAGAAGTATTTATAAATACGGATAAGATGACAGTAAATGTCAAACTCTTTGTTCCTAGAACATTTCTTCCTGCATTTTAGTCTTTTACATCTGGTTATAGTCGATTAAGTATATAATGAAGAGTTTGGTTTCCAAAAATATTGGTGTTAGAAAATGAGGTTTAATTTTAAAATCAGGAGTTCAAGAAGTTCTTCACTAAGAAATAAAAAATGAGAAAATATGACAAGATGCTCGGCACCATTTCATCCAGCAGTGGGTGATTCGAAAGAGCAATAGAACAAGTAAAGAATAAGCTGAAGATAGTATCAGTGAGTAGAAAAAATTGTAGAACGCCTTCTGATCATTTATAACAACTACCAAAGGACAAACCTACAAGTAGATAAACCTAAATGATTGTCAATTCTATTTATTTTAGATGAGATATTTAAATTCCCAAATAACTAATCCAAAACTATGAAATATTCTAAGAAAATTTACTGATAAACCATGGGAAAAGTGACATGAGAACTTTATAACTGTTGCTGATGAATGAAATTTTAGAATAATTGTAAAATATGTGGTGTGAATAACTCGTACAATTTTTTTTTTTTAATAAATTTATTTTTTAGAAACAGATTTTTAATATCTATTTGCTAAAATAGGTCTTAAAATTAGAAGCAGGATGGTGCTCATCATCTTTTGTTGTAAATTAAATTATTTTCTGTATTATATAAACATAATTCAGTATATTTATCGTTTCAACATAAAGCATAATTCAATAAAAGATTACTAAGAATTATGGTTTATTAGTACAATGTTTAACCAATCTTAATTGGCATGTTTTTTCAATTGAGCCTGCAGATTGGCTAGTAAACTAAACATAAATTATTAAGGTTTTTAATTTCTCCTTTAGCAAGAGTTAACTAAAACATCCATAGAACAACAATGGTATCGAGAGATTTATTCCAATTTTTTTACTACTACTACTTCTAAATATTTTAAAGAAGTATAATACTCACACACTTGATGGTCATTGTCTTCCTGTAGAATCTGATATTTTTTATTACTGGATTTCCAGTGAGTGTTAGAACACGCAGGCTGAGCATATTTGAGAATATCTACAAAACAAAAAAACCACCTACTGAAATTTATTATTTTTTAACCTGATAACTAAGCTTGTGTATAAGTGGCTAAGTAAACTTAAACATATTAATTTATAATAAGGCACCAACAGTTTAAGGAAAGAACTCTGAAGGACTTTATATTTCGAAGCAAAAATCTGTGTACTATAAAAACACGGAATTTAGTTTACGTGTCATTCGTCATTATATAAGTGACATTTATAATGGGGCAGTTAAATGCATGTACCCATACTGAAGGGTAGGCTAAGACGCAGAATACATTTAGGTTTTCCCAATCTTAAGAAGACCTAAAAAGAGTTTTTTTATTTCTCTAAAGACAGTTTCCTCTTCATTAAATAAGGTATTTCACTTATTGCTCAATAATATGTTACTAGTGTAGCCATTATTAATTTCTTAATCACATATTAAATGATTAAACAATGACGTTCAATATTCCTCTCACTACTTTATTCTTAAAATTTATTGTTATTCTCTTTTTAACCAAATCAAAATGTAAAAATTATGATAAATAAACTTTCAATCAATTGTTTTTTTATATTTTACCATTTATGATGGATTAAGAAATTAGTATCTTATTCAGAAAATAATACTGATTAATTAATTATTTCGGTAATGCACCTAATAACAAAAATTGCTGAGTTTGTGCATATGTATAATTACCATTTTCACACATGGGTCATTTTTGTTAAAGGAGTAATTTAAATAATCAATTACTTATTCATCTTTTTTTTATTACACTATGAAATTAATTTTTATTTACAATACTTTGATAAAGTGAATACAGATATTATACCAACACGTGTATAAGCAATGTAAGTTAATATCTTTAATTTAAAAACTTGGCTCTTTTATTATCATATTGTCTTGAAATATACATTTTTATTTTATATTTTATGATTACATAAAATTATGTATTTTATGATTATGGTAAAAGCTCAACTTCTTTTGCAATGAGAATCCTGTAATGAAAAAAATAAAGATATTATCAATATATTTTTTTTTCTGCTGCAAAAAAATCTTTTTGAAGTTTTGACTTACTCTGTGTGTTGAAGGGTTCCAATTGTCATTAGTAATGTTGTTTACATAAAATTATATATTAACCTTCTGAAAAGGCATCAGTTATTATATGCCAAAATATACAGGAAAAAAAGAGCTTTAAATAAAATAATAGTTATTGGAATATTATTTTGGCCATTTGATAATACTATATATAAAAATGTATTTATATTATTCAAATAACCAAATAAAAATAATATAATAAATAAAACTGGGGGATGAAAACCTCTAAATTATCAATGATACTCCTGCAAATAAGAATTTTGTCATATTTATAATCACATATTTGCAAGAAGGGCTCTAGTGACTGCTTGCTTGTAGCTTTTGAGTATTATTCTTACAAAGAATTTTGTTACTCTTCAATAATAACAACAATTATAGAATTAAAAGTAACATAATCTCTTTTGAAAGCTTTTTCTTTTTATTTAAGCTTTGCTTAAGTATAGAATTTGTTCAAGGTAATATGAATGCTTGCTTACTTCTACTACAGCTGGATCTTCTATGTAGTTGTGGGAGATGTCTAATACAGAAAGATACTTGCAGTCCTTGAGATGGAGTATGTCATCATAAGTCTCCAGCTTATTGTGGCTTATGTGTAGAGAATGTAAAAGAGGAAGGCTTGCTGCAAGAAATATTTAAGGATCACAACCTAACTCATTAGTTAAATTAATATTTTGATAATTATTGAGGAATTCTGAGGAATATTATGAAAAATGAATTTTAAATTTATAGGGTCAATATTTTATTAAATTATCTATTAAAAGGCCTTCTGCCTTTTTACTCGAAGCCATCAATCACATGATGTGCGAAAGCTCGGCAAATATCAACAACTTGACACGGTCCAACCCAGAAGAAGAAACGGTAAATACATCTGACGACCGTCGAAGCCTAAGTGAACATCTGGTCATTATAGACATTTACTACCCTAAGAAATGAATCAAGTTATTCTCACACATTTATAAGGTGTTTTTTTGTTTTTTTTCATTGATGATTTCTGATCATATTTCTGATTTTAAGAGAAAGTATGCTCTGTTTTTGTTCCGAAATTGTGGAGAGCTAACGGGCACACACTGAACAAATCACTTTGCTTCGCTCAACACTAGCTGGATGTAATTTTTCTCGATGTATGGATAAGGTGCAAAATAATATAAGATGCCAAAATTAAACATAGATATGTAAGAAATATTGTGAAGTTTAATTGGTTCAAATAAACTCCAATAATACACGTTGAAGATACAAAAAAAAAAAAAATCAGAGGGATCAGGTCATAAATTTATTACTTTCATCAGATTTTTTCAACCAACGCGTTTTTTATCGCAAAAAGTATGAAAAGTCACAATTTTTTAATGTTTTTTAAAAATTTATAAGATAATTAATTCATTTTGTATACTCACACAGGTTTTGTATTTTAGTGATGAAGTTATTGCTGAGGTTCAGTAGGTCCAGGTTGACAAGACTCTCCAGGTTTTCAATTGTCTTGATGAGATTGTAGTGCATGTAGAGGCAGCGGAGCTCGACTAAAGTCTCGATATTCTCGATACGTCCTATTCCATTGTTCTCCAGCCAAAGGCATCTAAGTCCACTGTACTCCTCTAAGTTCTCTATTTTTGTAAAGCCTTGAAAATACAACAAAAAAAAAATGTTCTAATCATATAGATACTTTACAGATTTTGATTGCCAAATTCTAATTGAAAGGGTTTTGTGCATCTCAAAATATACAAGATTGAACCGACTGTTGTTCACCCAAGAAATGTTTTATCCTCTTCCGCCTCTCCCCCCTCCACAAAAAATGAAATAACAGTCTGAATGATTTGAGCAAAGTGGAAATTTTTCCAATATGGTCCGCTAAAATAATGACATTTACTATTCACGTTATCTGAAGTTCGAATCGGTCATTAAGGGAGAAGTATCTCTCATTGTATTTGTGATTGAGCATAGATTTATTTTCTGACTATCATAACGTAAATAAACATAAAATATATAATAAACGCATCAAACCAAAACATGGAGGTTTATAAGAAGGTTTTTATGTCAATTTCAATGGATTAATATTCTGTAAAATAACAAAAACAATAAAATATACAAAATAAACTATTTTATAACAAATTCTATAAATAAATCTTACATTCAATTTACTAACCTTGATAGTGGAGATAAAGAACGTCATTCAGCTTTGGTGTGTTGAATAACTTGTGTTTCATACTGAAGGGTAGGCTAAGACGCAGAGTACATTTAGGTTTTCCCAATCTTAAGAAGACCTAAAAAGAGTATTTTTATTTCTCTAAAGACAGTTTCCTCTTCATTAAATAAGGTATTTCACTTATTGCTCAATAATATGTTNATCTAGTCTCGTACACTTTTATTATATGTCTTTTATCAATAAAAAAATAAAAATTGTTTCATTATTAAAAATTACGGTTGTTTTAGTAAAATACTTTTTTTTTTTTTAAGTGTTAGCCTCCCTGTCAAGCACATCGGGGTCATGAAGGGAGGTGCTATCTACAGGTTGCTAGCTCATTCTAAACACCCATGGCTCAGGACAAGCTTTTAGTAAAATACTTAGTACTTCCACTTAACATTTCAAGTAATACCCCATTCCTCTTTATCGTATTTTGCTCTTTAACAACCCAGCCTTTAAATTTGTATTTGAAAGAGATATGTCAAATTTCCATAATAAAAACAACAAATTCCGGTTTCTGGAACTTAAAAAACTAGAATAAAAACTTACGGGTGAGGTAAAAGCTTCTTAAAATCGTTAAATATCGCCGTGTAACTCGTACAATTTTTTTTTTATCAATAAACAAATGCGTAAATAATTTCATTTCTTTAAACTAAATATTACGCTCACTACTGGGAGTTTACTTTTTTAATCACATTTGACATTTCAGATAATCCCCCACTCCAATTTCGCTCAATAACAATTTAGCTCTATTTAAAAGAAAGCTACAACTATGGCTTCTTGCTACTGCTAAATTTTAGTGAGTGGTATTTTTGGTAAATAGTAGGTACTTTCAAAGAAAATATATAAAAAAATATTTTGTAAGAACAATAATAAGAACATCCTTTGTAATTTGCTAAAATGCATAGAAGTACAATTCGGAACTACATTCTACAAACTTTTATCATCACAACTACAATAATTTGTATATTGTTTACAATATAATTATAACTATTAACTACAACATAATTATTGAATTTTAAATGTATTTGTCGTTTTAAAATCCTATGATACGACAAACTGAAATTTAAAACTTTATTCTTGCAAGTCTTTTAGTTGTTTTCATAAATAAAAAAATCCTATTCATGACGATTAAATTCTATATCAATGATATTATGAAATTTTGTAAATTTTTTGCGGTAAGGTAGGATTTAATTTAAATATACGTATTTCGTTCATAACAGACACACTTTAATATTTCATTGAAGAATGACTCAAAAAAGCGCAACAGAGTAGTTAGTCTTATTACGAAATCAGCAGAGGTTCTTTATTCATCATAATTAACAAAGATGTGAAAATTTAACGTTGCTGAGAATTCCCAAAGCTGACCTTAAGGTGATAGTTTGGTGGAGCATCCATCACTCTTAGTTGCATTATTAAATATTCTTTATCTTAAACCATTCATAAAAATGTCATAAACACGCGTTTTGGACAATTACATTTTACACCTAGCATATTGATTTAAGAATTTTATCATAAACAAATTTAAAAAATTTTATCATAAAACTAATTTGTTGTAAAAATATTGAAAATTATTAATTTTAGGCTTCCTCTGAAGTCCCCATCAGATATAATAACTTAGTCGTTCAAAACCGGTTAGGAAAACGAAGCCCAACCTACCATGCTATTTAACATAGCATGAAGTGTTAAGTGGTTAACTGTACTTAACTACTGTTTATTTGTTGGATCGTAAATAAACATTTAACGATGCCTTAAATTGTGTTTTATGATCTTCTTTTTCAAAATATCAACTGAGATGATTAAATTAACGGGCAAAAGTAGCTCTAGAATACTCCCATACAAAGATGTACTTGAAACTTGTTTCCTGATTGATGCTTGCTGTCTAGATATCGAGGAAATCGTAGACAAGAGAAAATACCTTAGCCTTCTTGAGTCGCAATTCTCCTAAGAGGTAGTAGTAGTAGTAGTAAATTGAAGAGCAATCAACTTCTAGGTTATTACGCCCTATAAATACCCCTTAATATGTCCACTATAAATCAGTTAATAAAATACAGGAATCAGGATTATTTCGACCACTATAACAACCTAAATTAATGGTTTAATAAATTACAATAAATAAATTATTGTTATATATTCAATAAATTATAATAAATAAATTATTATTAACTAAAATAATAAATAATATCTCATTCTTTAATTTAGATTTTCCGGGCTATACCTGCTTTTTTAAGAAAGTTTAACAGCCCATCCACTGTAGAGGGGTTGTTCCCAAGGCACTCTGCCATATTTCTTTTAATGCCTTCCCTAGTGAAGTAATTCTGATAAACTGGGCAAACCTCTATGATGTGCTGGATTGTTAGGTAAACTTGGCAGGTATTACACTTAGGCGGCAGATCTTTGTTAATTAGGTGTATATGAGTAAGGTTCGTGTGACCTATCCGCATACGGGTCAGTATTCTCCTAAGAGGTTTAATTTTTCAGAATAATGTTAACCGTTGACAATTAACCATTATGAATGTAAAAAAAATTGTACAACGTATGATATCATCTAATATATGCTTTACTAGCTTTTATTTGTTCAATTTGATTTATTTCTTAATTTCCAAACATTGTGTAAAATCAAATCACCGTTAAATTTTTATTTTTTGAAGACGGTATAACCTAACAGGTAAGTGAGGTTATACGTTTTCGCAGTTACAAAAGAAAAAAAAATTAATTTAAGAGCAATGCTCTAGTTCTTTGTTTGTAATAGACTCAGGTTATGTGAAGACCTCATAGAACGTGGACGTCAAACGATTCCCCTACTCCTGCATTTAGCACTGTGTGTAAGTGTGTGATATGGTTTTTATGGTCACAAGTCTTTGCGACAAGTTTGCCCTTTTATAGCAAAACAAATTAGAGCTTGAACGAAGGAAAAGCCAAACCTGGGTCTTGGTCCGAGCACCTCCTCCAACCTGCTGGCCATGCTGGGTGTTTACTGGTCGCTTTGGTAGCTCGCTCGATATACAGCTGGATTCTCAAGTAGCTGGCGTAATTCTCTTCAGGCTTCCCTTGACAAGGATTTGTGAAGAAACACTGCACATCTGCTTACTTTTTAGGCTCAAATAACCTGTTCAATTCATGCATTTATCTTCCTGTAATAATTCTTCTTGATTCACAGCTTTTAACGTAGAGAGTTTTTAAAGAATGAAAACAAATTAGCAATAAAATTAATAAATTTCTGTTTAATTTGTTTATGGCGCTTTCAGTAGTTTTCAGTTATACGAAACTATAAATTATCATCTTTCTGGTAGATTTATTGAACAAAGCTATTGTTTTGTTATAATTGTAAATCAGTAATATCATACCTTCCATTATCCGTCTTCATTGGTTTCTGCAAACCATCTTCTGCTGGCGAGCGCTTTCGGACATTGTCCATCCTCGTGGCCGAATAAGTGTGTTCACTGTCACTGTCTGTATTCAAACAGGAGTCAACGGGAGTTGAATCACAGTGACAGTGAACACATGTATTCGGCCACGAGGATGGACAATGTCCGAAAGCGCTCGCCAATAGAAGATGGTATGCAGAAACCAATGAAGACGGACAATAGAAGGTATGATAGTTATATATTCATTGGTAGTGAAAATAACCTTGTAAATCAGTAATGTTTATAAACTCATATAATACCATTCACTAATACAAATAACGTTTTTAGTGATTCTTAATTTGGCTTGAAGCCATGAATAAAGTCTCACAAATGCTAAGACTAGTCTGTCACTTTTAATTGGAATAAAAATGATCTCGTTTTGCTGCTACTCGTAAAAGATAAAATAAATCTCATGAAAGAAATGCTAGAGAGTTAGAATTAAAAAAATCTTGCAACCTCGGCCGGGACTCGAACCCGGTTCTCCTGCTTTCCGGGCAAGTATGCTGGCCACTACACCACCGACGCTAGCTAGATAATCTCTTCTACTCCATGATACTCTCATAAATAAATCTTATAAAGTTCTAAATGAATGAAAAAAATGGAAATATCCATGATGTTGATCGCCCTATAACCTGATCCTAATCCTGAATGAAAAAAAAAAATTAAGGTGAATAAAATTATGCAATCATGAATTAAGCACGTAATATGTCCATTGCGAACTTTTTACTAGATAATGCATTTGGTTCAGATGCAGGCGAAACAGTAGTTTCCTTTAGGTATTTAAAAAGCGCAGGGAATCAAGGCATATTAGTCTCATGAATTCTTATTTTATGTAGTTCATGTTTCCGTAGTTTTTGTTTAAGAAATTAAAGCTTAAAAAACTATTTTTTAGAACTCAATTATTAATTATTTAAATTTTTATTGTACCTTA